>SZWC01026048.1:3145-14860 GCA_023375785.1 Penium margaritaceum
GGGTTGGAAGTTGGGTTGGAAGTTGGGTTGGAAGTTGGGTTGAAAGTTGGGTTGGAAGTTGGGTTGGAAGTTGGGTTGAAAGTTGGGTTGGAAGTTGGGTTGGAAGTTGAGTTTGAAGTTGGGTTGGAAGTTGGGTTGGAAGTTGAGTTGGAAGTTGGGATGGAAGTTGGGATGGAAGTTCAGTTGGAGGATGGGATGGAAGATGGGTTGGAAGTTGGGCTGGATCTTGGGTTGGAAGTTGGTTTCAACGTTGGGTTGGAGGTTGGATTGGAAGTTGGGTTGGAAGTTGGGTTGGAAGTTCCATAGGATGTTGGGTTGGAAGTTGGGTTAGATGTTGGGTTGGAATTTCGATTGGAAGTTGGGTTGGAAGTTGGTTTGGAAGTTGGGTTGGAAGTTTGTTTGGAAGTTGGATTGGAATTTGGGTTGGAAGTTGGGTTGGAAGTTGGGTTGGAAGTTGAGTCCAAAGTTGGGATGGAAGTTGGGATGAAAGTTGGGTTGGATGTTGGGATGGAAGTTGGGATGGAAGTTGGGTTGAAATTTGGGTTGGAAGTTGGGTTGGAAGTTATGTTGGAAGTCCGATGGAAAATGGGATGGAAGTTGGGTTGGAAGTTGGGTTGGAAGTTAGGTTGGAAGTTGGGTTGGAAGTTGGATTGGAAGTTGGGTTGGAAATTGGGTTGGAAGTTGGGTTGGAAGTTGGGTTGGCTGTTGGGTTGGAAGTTGGGTTGGAAGTTGGGTTGAAAGTTGGGTTTGAAGTTGGGTTGGAAGTTGAGTTGGGAGTTGAGTTGGAAAAAGGTTGAAAGTTGGGTTGGAAGTTGGGTTGGAAGCTGGGTTGCAAGTTGGGCTGGAGGGTGGGTTGGAAGCTGGGTTGGAAGGTGGGTCAGAAGTTGGGTTGGAAGTTGGGTTGGAAGTTGCGATGGAAGTTGGGATGGAAGTTGGGTTGGAAGTTGGAATGGAAAATGGGATGGAAGGAGGGTTGGAAGTTGGTTGGAAGATGGGTTGGAAGTTGGGTTGGAAGTTAGGTTGGAAGTTGGGTTGGAAGTTGGATTGGAAGTTGGGTTGGAAATTGGGTTGGAAGTTGGGTTGGAAGTTGGGTTGGCTGTTGGGTTGGAAGTTGGGTTGGAAGTTGGGTTGAAAGTTGGGTTTGAAGTTGGGTTGGAAGTTGAGTTGGGAGTTGAGTTGGAAAAAGGTTGAAAGTTGGGTTGGAAGTTGGGTTGGAAGCTGGGTTGCAAGTTGGGCTGGAGGGTGGGTTGGAAGCTGGGTTGGAAGGTGGGTCAGAAGTTGGGTTGGAAGTTGGGTTGGAAGTTGCGATGGAAGTTGGGATGGAAGTTGGGTTGGAAGTTGGAATGGAAAATGGGATGGAAGGAGGGTTGGAAGTTGGTTGGAAGATGGGTTGGAAGTTGGGTTGGAAGTTAGGTTGGAAGTTGGGTTGGAAGTTGGATTGGAAGTTGGGTTGGAAATTGGGTTGGAAGTTGGGTTGGAAGTTGGGTTGGCTGTTGGGTTGGAAGTTGGGTTGGAAGTTGGGTTGAAAGTTGGGTTTGAAGTTGGGTTGGAAGTTGAGTTGGGAGTTGAGTTGGAAAAAGGTTGAAAGTTGGGTTGGAAGTTGGGTTGGAAGCTGGGTTGCAAGTTGGGCTGGAGGGTGGGTTGGAAGCTGGGTTGGAAGGTGGGTCAGAAGTTGGGTTGGAAGTTGGGTTGGAAGTTGCGATGGAAGTTGGGATGGAAGTTGGGTTGGAAGTTGGAATGGAAAATGGGATGGAAGGAGGGTTGGAAGTTGGTTGGAAGATGGGTTGGAAGTTGGGTTGGAAGTTAGGTTGGAAGTTGGGTTGGAAGTTGGATTGGAAGTTGGGTTGGAAATTGGGTTGGAAGTTGGGTTGGAAGTTGGGTTGGCTGTTGGGTTGGAAGTTGGGTTGGAAGTTGGGTTGAAAGTTGGGTTTGAAGTTGGGTTGGAAGTTGAGTTGGGAGTTGAGTTGGAAAAAGGTTGAAAGTTGGGTTGGAAGTTGGGTTGGAAGCTGGGTTGCAAGTTGGGCTGGAGGGTGGGTTGGAAGCTGGGTTGGAAGGTGGGTCAGAAGTTGGGTTGGAAGTTGGGTTGGAAGTTGCGATGGAAGTTGGGATGGAAGTTGGGTTGGAAGTTGGAATGGAAAATGGGATGGAAGGAGGGTTGGAAGTTGGTTGGAAGATGGGTTGGAAGTTGGGTTGGAAGTTAGGTTGGAAGTTGGGTTGGAAGTTGGATTGGAAGTTGGGTTGGAAATTGGGTTGGAAGTTGGGTTGGAAGTTGGGTTGGCTGTTGGGTTGGAAGTTGGGTTGGAAGTTGGGTTGAAAGTTGGGTTTGAAGTTGGGTTGGAAGTTGAGTTGGGAGTTGAGTTGGAAAAAGGTTGAAAGTTGGGTTGGAAGTTGGGTTGGAAGCTGGGTTGCAAGTTGGGCTGGAGGGTGGGTTGGAAGCTGGGTTGGAAGGTGGGTCAGAAGTTGGGTTGGAAGTTGGGTTGGAAGTTGCGATGGAAGTTGGGATGGAAGTTGGGTTGGAAGTTGGAATGGAAAATGGGATGGAAGGAGGGTTGGAAGTTGGTTGGAAGATGGGTTGGAAGTTGGGTTGGAAGTTAGGTTGGAAGTTGGGTTGGAAGTTGGATTGGAAGTTGGGTTGGAAATTGGGTTGGAAGTTGGGTTGGAAGTTGGGTTGGCTGTTGGGTTGGAAGTTGGGTTGGAAGTTGGGTTGAAAGTTGGGTTTGAAGTTGGGTTGGAAGTTGAGTTGGGAGTTGAGTTGGAAAAAGGTTGAAAGTTGGGTTGGAAGTTGGGTTGGAAGCTGGGTTGCAAGTTGGGCTGGAGGGTGGGTTGGAAGCTGGGTTGGAAGGTGGGTCAGAAGTTGGGTTGGAAGTTGGGTTGGAAGTTGCGATGGAAGTTGGGATGGAAGTTGGGTTGGAAGTTGGAATGGAAAATGGGATGGAAGGAGGGTTGGAAGTTGGTTGGAAGATGGGTTGGAAGTTGGGTTGGAAGTTAGGTTGGAAGTTGGGTTGGAAGTTGGATTGGAAGTTGGGTTGGAAATTGGGTTGGAAGTTGGGTTGGAAGTTGGGTTGGCTGTTGGGTTGGAAGTTGGGTTGGAAGTTGGGTTGAAAGTTGGGTTTGAAGTTGGGTTGGAAGTTGAGTTGGGAGTTGAGTTGGAAAAAGGTTGAAAGTTGGGTTGGAAGTTGGGTTGGAAGTTGGGTTGGAAGTTGGGTTGGAAGTTGGGTTGGAAGTTGGGTTGGAAGTTGGGTTGGAAGTTAGGTTGGAAGTTGGGTTGGAAGTTGGTTTGGAAGTTGGGTTGATGTTGGGTTGGAAGTTGAGTTGGAAGTTGGGTTTTAAGTAAGGTTGGAAGTAGGGTTGGAAGTTGGGTTGGAAGTTGGGTTGGAAGTTGGGTTGGCTGTTGGGTTGGATGTTGGGTTTGAAGTTGGGTTGGAATTTGGGTTGGAAGTTGGGTTCGAAGTTGGGTTGGATGTTGGGTTGGATGTTCGGTTGGAAGTTGGGTTGGAAGTTGGGATGGAAGTTGGATTGAGAGTTGGCTTGGAAGTTGGGTTGGAAGTTGAGTTGGAAATTTGGTTGGAAGTTTGGATGGAAGTTGAGTTGGAAGTTGGGATGGAAGTTGGGATAATGATTGGGTCGGAAGTTGGGTTGGGAGTTGGGTTGGAAGTTGCTTTGGAAGTTGGGTTGGAATTTGGGTTGGAAGTTGGGTTTGAACTTAAATTGGAAGTTGGGTTGGAGGTTGGGTTGGACGTTGGGTTGGAATTTGGGTTTGAAGTTGGATTAGAGAATGGGTTGGAAGTTGGGTTGGAAGTTGGGTTTGAAGTTGGGTTGGAAGTTGGGTTGGAAGTTGGGTTGAAAGTTGGGTTGGAAGTTGGGTTGGAAGTTGGGTTGGAAGTTGGGTTGGAAGTTGGGTTGGAAGTTGGGTTGGAAGCTGGGTTGGAAGTTGGGTTGGAAGCTGGGTGGGAAGTTGGGTTGAAATATGGGTTGGAAGTTTGGTTGGAAGTTGGTTGGAAGTTGGGTTGGAAGTTGGGCTAGAAGTTGGGTTGGAAGTTAGGTTGGAAGTTGGGATGGAAGTTGGGTTTGAATTTGGGTTGGAAGTTGGGTTGGAAGCTGGGTTGGAAATTTGGTTTGAGGTTGGGTTGGAAGATGGGTTGGAAGCTGGGTCAGAATTTGGGTTGGAAGTTGGGTTGGAAGTTGGGATGGAAGTTGAGATGGAAGTTGGGTTAGAAGTTGGAATGGAAAATGGGATGGAAGGAGGGTTGGAAGTTGGGTTGAAGTTGGGTTGGAAGTTGGGTTGGAAGCTGGGTTGGAAATCGGGTTGGAAGTTAGCATAGAAGTTGGGTTGGAAGTTGTGTTGGAAGTTGGGTTGCAAGTTGGATTGGATGTTGGGTTGCAAGTTGGGTTGGAAGTTGGGTTGGAAGTTGGGTTTGAAGTTGGGTTGGAAGTTGAGTTCGAAGTTGGGACGGAAGTTGGGATGGAAGTTTGAATAGAAGTCGGGATGGAAGTTGGGATGGAAGTTGGGTTGGAAATTGGGTTGGAAGTTGGGTTGGAAGTTGGGTTGGAAGTTGGGATGAAAGTTTGGATATGGAGGTTGGGTTGAAATTGGGATGGTAAATGGGATGTAATGAGGGTTGGAAGTTGGGTTGGAAGTTGGGTTGGAAGTTGGGTTGGAAGCTCGGTTGGAAGTTGGGTTGTAAGTCACAACGGAAGTTGGGTTGGAAGTTGGGTTGGAAGTTGGGTTGGAATTTGGATTGGAAGATGGGTTGGAAGTTGGATTGGAAGTTGGGCTGGAAGTTGGGTTGGAAGATGGGTTGGAAGTTGGGTGGGAAGTTGGGTTGGAAATTGGGATGGAGGTTAGGATGGAAGTTGGGTTGGAAGTTGGGTTGGAAGTTGGGTTGGAAGTTGAGTTTGAAGTTGGGTTAGAAGTTGGGTTGGAAGTGTTGGAAGTTGGGTTGGAAGTTGGGATGGAAGTTCAGTTGGAATTTGGGATGGAAGTTGGGTTGGAAGTTGGGTTGGATGTTGGGTTGGAAGTTGGATTCAAAGTTGGGTTGGAGGTTAGATTTGAAGTTTGGTTGGAAGTTGGGTTCGAAGTTGGATTGGATGTTGGGTTGGAAGTTGGGCTAGAAGTTGGGTTGGAATTTGGGTTGGAGTTTGGGTTGGAAGTTGGGTTGGAAGTTGGGTTGGAAGTTGGGTTGGAAGTTGGATTGGAATTTGGGTTGGAAGTTGGGTTGGAAGTTGGGTTGGAAGTTCAGTTCAATGTTGGGATGGAAGTTGGGATGGAAGTTGGGTTTGAGGTTGGGATGGAAGTTGGGACGGAATTTGGGTTGAAAGTTGGGTTGGAAGTTGGGTTGGAAGTCTGATGGAAAATGGGATGGAAGTTGGGTTGGAAGCTGGGTTGGAAGTTGGGTTGAAAGTTGAGTTTGAAGTTGGGTTGGAATTTGGGTTGGAAGTTGAAGTTGAAGTTGGGATGGAAGTTGGATGGAATTGGGGTTGGAAGTTTGGATGGAAGTTAGGTTGGGAGTTTGGTTGGAAGTTGGGTTGGAAATCGGGTTGGAAGTTTGGTTGGAAGTTGGGTTGGAAGTTGGGTTGGAAGTTGGGTTGGAAGTTGGGTTGGAAGTTCGGTTTGAATCTGGGTTGGAAGTTGGATTTGAATTTAGGGTGGATGATGGGTTGGAATTTGGGTTGGAAGTTGGGTTGGAAGTTTGGTTGGAAGTTGGGTTGTAAGATGGGTTGGAAGTTGGTGTGGAATTTGGGTTGGAAGTTGGGTTGGAAGTTGGGATGGAAGTTGGGTTTGAATTTGGGTTGGAAGTTGGGTTGGAAGCTGGGTTGGAAATGGGGTTGGAGGTTGGGTTGGAAGCTGGGTTGGAAGCTGGGTCAGAATTTGGGTTGGAAGTTGGGTCGGCCGTTGGGTTGGAAGTTCAGTTGGAAGTTGGGATGGAAAATGGGATGGAAGGAGGGTTGGAAGTTGGGCTGGAAGTTGGGTTGAACGTTGGGTTGGAAGTTCAGTTGGAAGTTGGGATGGAAAATGGGATGGAAGGAGGGTTGGAAGTTGGGCTGGAAGTTGGGTTGAACGTTGGGTTGGAAGTTCAGTTGGAAGTTGGGATGGAAAATGGGATGGAAGGAGGGTTGGAAGTTGGGCTGGAAGTTGGGTTGAACGTTGGGTTGGAAGTTCAGTTGGAAGTTGGGATGGAAAATGGGATGGAAGGAGGGTTGGAAGTTGGGCTGGAAGTTGGGTTGAACGTTGGGTTGGAAGTTCAGTTGGAAGTTGGGATGGAAAATGGGATGGAAGGAGGGTTGGAAGTTGGGCTGGAAGTTGGGTTGAACGTTGGGTTGGAAGTTCAGTTGGAAGTTGGGATGGAAAATGGGATGGAAGGAGGGTTGGAAGTTGGGCTGGAAGTTGGGTTGAACGTTGGGTTGGAAGTTCAGTTGGAAGTTGGGATGGAAAATGGGATGGAAGGAGGGTTGGAAGTTGGGCTGGAAGTTGGGTTGGAAGTTCAGTTGGAAGCAAGGTTGGAAGTTGGGTTGGAAGTTGGGTTGGCAGTTATGTTGGAGGTTGGGTTGGAAGTTGGGTTGGAAGTTGGGCTGGAAGTTGTGTTGGAAGATGGGTTCGAAGCTAGGATGGAAGTTGTGATGGAATTTCGATTGGAAGTTGGGTTGGAAGTTGGGTTGGAAGTTGGGTTGGATGTTGGGTTGGAAGTTGATTGGAAGTTGGGTTGGAAGTTGCGTTGGAGATTGGGTTGGAAATTGGGTTGGAAGTTGTGTTGGAAGTTGGGTTAGAAGTTGGGCTGAATGTTGGGTTGGAATTTGGGTTGGAAGTTGGGTTGGAAGTTGGGTAGGAAGTTGGGTTGGAAGTTGCGTTGGAGATTGGGTTGGAAGTTGGGTTGAGTTGTGTTGGAAGTTGGGTTAGAAGTTGGGCTGAAAGTTGGGTTGGAAGTTGGGTTGGAAGTTGGGTTGGAAGTTGGGTTGGAGGTTGAGTTGGAAGTTGGGTTGGAAGGTGGGTTGAGAGTTGGATGGAAATTGGGTTGGAAGTTGGGATGGAGTTTGGGTTGGAAGTTGTGTTGGAAGTTGGGTTGGAAGTTGGGTTGGAACTTTGGTTGGAAGTTGGGTTGGAAGTTGGGTTGGAATTTGGGTTGTAAGTTGGGTTTGAAGTTGGATTGGAAGTTGGGCTGGAAGTTGGGTTGGAAGTTGGGTTGGAAGTTGAGTTGGAAATTGGATTGGAAGTTGGGTTGGAAGTTAGGATTGAACTTCAGTTGGAAGTTGGGATGGAGGTTAGGATGGCAGTTGGGTTGGAAGTTGGGTTGGAAGTTTGGTTGGAAGTTGGGTTGGAAGTTGGGTTGGAAGTTGGGTTGGAAGTTGGGTTGGAAGTTGGGTTGGAAGTTGGGTTGGAAGTTGGGTTGGAAGTTGGGATGGAAATTGAGTTGGAAGTTGGGATCGAAGTTAGGATGGAAGTTGGGTTGGAAGTTTGTTCAGAAGTTGGGTTGGAAGTTGGGTTGGAAGTTGGGATGGAAATTGAGTTGGAAGTTGGGATCGAAGTTAGGATGGAAGTTGGGTTGGAAGTTTGTTCAGAAGTTGGGTTGGAAGTTGGGTTGGAAGTTGGGATGGAAATTGAGTTGGAAGTTGGGATCGAAGTTAGGATGGAAGTTGGGTTGGAAGTTTGTTCAGAAGTTGGGTTGGAAGTTGGGTTGGAAGTTGGGATGGAAATTGAGTTGGAAGTTGGGATCGAAGTTAGGATGGAAGTTGGGTTGGAAGTTTGTTCAGAAGTTGGGTTGGAAGTTGGGTTGGAAGTTGGGATGGAAATTGAGTTGGAAGTTGGGATCGAAGTTAGGATGGAAGTTGGGTTGGAAGTTTGTTCAGAAGTTGGGTTGGAAGTTGGGTTGGAAGTTGGGATGGAAATTGAGTTGGAAGTTGGGATCGAAGTTAGGATGGAAGTTGGGTTGGAAGTTTGTTCAGAAGTTGGGTTGGAAGTTGGGTTGGAAGTTGGGATGGAAATTGAGTTGGAAGTTGGGATCGAAGTTAGGATGGAAGTTGGGTTGGAAGTTTGTTCAGAAGTTGGGTTGGAAGTTGGGTTGGAAGTTGGGATGGAAATTGAGTTGGAAGTTGGGATCGAAGTTAGGATGGAAGTTGGGTTGGAAGTTTGTTCAGAAGTTGGGTTGGAAGTTGGGTTGGAAGTTGGGATGGAAATTGAGTTGGAAGTTGGGATCGAAGTTAGGATGGAAGTTGGGTTGGAAGTTTGTTCAGAAGTTGGGTTGGAAGTTGGGTTGGAAGTTGGGATGGAAATTGAGTTGGAAGTTGGGATCGAAGTTAGGATGGAAGTTGGGTTGGAAGTTTGTTCAGAAGTTGGGTTGGAAGTTGGGTTGGAAGTTGGGATGGAAATTGAGTTGGAAGTTGGGATCGAAGTTAGGATGGAAGTTGGGTTGGAAGTTTGTTCAGAAGTTGGGTTGGAAGTTGGGTTGGAAGTTGGGATGGAAGTTGGAATGGAAGTTGGGTTGGAAGTTGGTTCGGAAGTTTGTTTGGAAGTTGGGTTGGAAGTTTGGTCTGAAGTTGGGTTAGAAGTTGAGTTTGAATTTGGGTTTGAAGTTGGGTTGGAAGTTGGGTTGGAAGTTGGGTTGGAAGTTGAATTCGAAGTTGGGATGGAAGTTGGGGTGGAAGTTGGGTTGCAAATTGGTATGGAAGTTTGGATGGAAGTTGCGTTGAAAGTTGGGTTGGAAGTTGAGTTGGAAGTTGGGTTGGAAGTTGGTTGGAGATTGAGTTGGTATTGGATTGGAAGTTGGGGTGGAATGTGGGGTTGGAAGTTGGGTTGGAAGTTGGGTTGGAAGTTGGGTTGGAAGTCGGGTTGGAAGTTGGGTTGGAAGTTGGGTTGGATGTTAAGTTTGAAGTTGAATTAAAAGTTGGGATGAAAGTTGGGTTGGAAGTTGGGTTGGAAGTTGGGTTAGAAGTTGAGGTGGAAGTTGGGTTCGAAGTTGGGTTGGAAGTTGGGTTGAAAGTTGGGATGGAAGTTAGGTTAGAAGTTAGGTTGGAAGTTGGGTTGGAAATTTGGTTAGAAGTTGGGTTAGAAGTTGGGTTGGAAGTTGGGTTGGAAGTTGGGTTAGATGTTGGGTTGGAATTGAGGTCGGAAGTTGGGTTGGAAGTTGAGTTGGAAGTTAGGTTGGAAGTTGGGTTGGAAGTTCTGTTGGAAGTTGGATTGGAAGTTGGGTTTGAATTTGGATTGGAAGTTGGGTTGGAAGTTGAGTTCAAAGTTGGGATGGAAGTTGGGTTGGAAGTTGGGATGGAAGTTGGGATGGAATTTGGATTGAAAGTTGGGTTGGAAGTTGTGTTGGAAGTTGGGTTGGAAGTTGGGTTGGAAGCTGAGTTCGAAGATGGAATGAATGTCGGGATGGAAGTTGAGCTGGAATTTGGAAAGGAAGTTGGGATGGAAGTTGGGTTGGAAGTTAGGTTGGAAGTTAGGTTGGAAGTTGGGTTAGAAGTTGGGTTGGAAGTTGGGTTGGAAGTTGGGCTGGAAGTCAGGTTGGAAGTTGGGTTGGAAGTTGGGTTGGAAGCTGAGTTCGAAGATGGAATGAATGTCGGGATGGAAGTTGAGCTGGAATTTGGAAAGGAAGTTGGGATGGAAGTTGGGTTGGAAGTTAGGTTGGAAGTTAGGTTGGAAGTTGGGTTAGAAGTTGGGTTGGAAGTTGGGTTGGAAGTTGGGCTGGAAGTCAGGTTGGAAGTTGGGTTGGAAGTTGGGTTGGAAGCTGAGTTCGAAGATGGAATGAATGTCGGGATGGAAGTTGAGCTGGAATTTGGAAAGGAAGTTGGGATGGAAGTTGGGTTGGAAGTTAGGTTGGAAGTTAGGTTGGAAGTTGGGTTAGAAGTTGGGTTGGAAGTTGGGTTGGAAGTTGGGCTGGAAGTCAGGTTGGAAGTTGGGTTGGAAGTTGGGTTGGAAGCTGAGTTCGAAGATGGAATGAATGTCGGGATGGAAGTTGAGCTGGAATTTGGAAAGGAAGTTGGGATGGAAGTTGGGTTGGAAGTTAGGTTGGAAGTTAGGTTGGAAGTTGGGTTAGAAGTTGGGTTGGAAGTTGGGTTGGAAGTTGGGCTGGAAGTCAGGTTGGAAGTTGGGTTGGAAGTTGGGTTGGAAGCTGAGTTCGAAGATGGAATGAATGTCGGGATGGAAGTTGAGCTGGAATTTGGAAAGGAAGTTGGGATGGAAGTTGGGTTGGAAGTTAGGTTGGAAGTTAGGTTGGAAGTTGGGTTAGAAGTTGGGTTGGAAGTTGGGTTGGAAGTTGGGCTGGAAGTCAGGTTGGAAGTTGGGTTGGAAGTTGGGTTGGAAGCTGAGTTCGAAGATGGAATGAATGTCGGGATGGAAGTTGAGCTGGAATTTGGAAAGGAAGTTGGGATGGAAGTTGGGTTGGAAGTTAGGTTGGAAGTTAGGTTGGAAGTTGGGTTAGAAGTTGGGTTGGAAGTTGGGTTGGAAGTTGGGCTGGAAGTCAGGTTGGAAGTTGGGTTGGAAGTTGGGTTGGAAGCTGAGTTCGAAGATGGAATGAATGTCGGGATGGAAGTTGAGCTGGAATTTGGAAAGGAAGTTGGGATGGAAGTTGGGTTGGAAGTTAGGTTGGAAGTTAGGTTGGAAGTTGGGTTAGAAGTTGGGTTGGAAGTTGGGTTGGAAGTTGGGCTGGAAGTCAGGTTGGAAGTTGGGTTGGAAGTTGGGTTGGAAGCTGAGTTCGAAGATGGAATGAATGTCGGGATGGAAGTTGAGCTGGAATTTGGAAAGGAAGTTGGGATGGAAGTTGGGTTGGAAGTTAGGTTGGAAGTTAGGTTGGAAGTTGGGTTAGAAGTTGGGTTGGAAGTTGGGTTGGAAGTTGGGCTGGAAGTTGGGTTGGACGTTGGGTTGGAAGTTGGATTGCAAGTTGGGTTGGAAGTCGGGTGCGAAGTTGGGTTGGAAGTTGGGTTCGGAGTTGGGTTGGACATTGGGTTGGAAGTTGGATTGGAAGTTTGGTTGAAAGTTGGGTTGGAAGTTGGGTTGGAAGTTAGGATTGAAGTTGGGTTGGAAGTTGGGTTGGAAGTTGGGATGGAAGTTGGGATGGAAGTCAGGTTGGAAGTTGGGTTGGAAGTTGGGTTGGAAGTTGTGTTGGAAGTTTCGTTGTAACTTGGGTTGGAACCTGAGTTGGAAGTTGGGATGGAAGTTGGCATGGAAGTTGGGTTGGAAGTTGGGATGGAAGCTTGCTTGGAAGTTGGGTTGGCAGCTTGGTTGGAAGTTGGGTTGGAATTGGGCTGGAAGTTGGGTTGGAAGTTGGGTTGGAAGTTGGGTAGGAAGTTGGGATGTAATTGGGATGGAAGTTGGGTTGGAAGTTGAGATGGAAAGTGGGTTGGAAGTTGTGTTCGAATTTGCGATGGAAGTTGGATGGAAGTTGGGTTGGAAGTTGGATGGAAAATTGGATTGAAGTTGGGTTGGAAGTTGGGTTGTAAGTTGGATTGGAAGTTGGGTTGAAAGTTGGGTTGGAAGCTGGGCTGGAAGTTGAGTTAGAAGTTGCGTTGGAAGTTGGGTTTGAAGTTGCATTTGAAGTTGGGTTGGAAGTTGGGATGGAAGTTGAGTTGGAAGTAATGATGGAAGTTGGGATGGAAGTTGGGTTGGAATTTGGGTTGGAAGTTATGTTTGAAGTTGGGTTGGAAGTTTCGTTGGAAGTTGAGTTGAGAGTTGGGTTGGAATTTGGGCTGGAAGTTGGGTTGGAAGTTGGGTTGGAAGCTGGGTTGGAG
>SZWC01026048.1:16267-28996 GCA_023375785.1 Penium margaritaceum
GTTGGGTTGGAAGTTGGGTTGGAAGTTGGGTTGGAAGTTGGGTTGGAAGTTGGGTTGGAAGTTGGGTTGGAAGTTTGGATGGAAGTTGGGTTGGAAGTTGGGTTGGAAGTTGGGATGGAAGTTTGGATGGAAGTCAGGTTGGAAGTTGGGTTTGAAGTTGGGTTTGAAGTTGGGTTGGAAGCTGGGTTGGACGTTTGGTTGCAATTTGGGTTGGAAGTTGGACTGGAAGTTGGGTTGGAAGTTGGGATGGAAGTTGAGTTTGAAGTTGGGATGGAGATTGGGATGGAAGTTGGGTTGGAATTTGGGTTGGAAGTTAGGTTGGAAGTTGGGTTTGAAGTTGGGTTTGAAGTTTCGTTGGAAGTTGAGTTGAAAGTTGGGTTGGAATCTGGGCTGGAAGTTGGGTTGGAATTTGGGTTGGAAGTTGGATTGGAAGTTGTGTTGGAAGTTCGGTTGGACGTTGGGTTGGAAGTTGAGTTCGAAGTTGGGATGGAAGTTTAGATCGAAGTTGGGTTGGAAGTTGGGATGGAAGTTAGGATCGAAGTTGGATTGGAAGTTGGGTTGGAAGTTGGGTTGGAAGTTCGCTTGGAGATTGGGTTGGAAGTTGGGTTGGAAGTTGGGTTGAAAGTTCGGTTGGAAGTTGGGTTTGAAGTTGGAATGAAAGTTGGGTTGGAAGTTGGGTTGGAAGTTGGCTTGGAACTTGGGTTGGAACTTGGGTTGGATGTTGGGCTGAAAGTTGGGTGGGACGTTGGGTTGCAAGTTGGATTGCAAGTTGGGTTGGAAGTCGAGTTGGAATCTGGGTTGGAAGGTGGGTTGGAAGTTGCGTTGGAGATTGGGTTGGAAGTTGCGTTGGAGATTGGGTTGGAAGTTGCGTTGGAGATTGGGTTGGAAGTTGCGTTGGAGATTGGGTTGGAAGTTGCGTTGGAGATTGGGTTGGAAGTTGCGTTGGAGATTGGGTTGGAAGTTGCGTTGGAGATTGGGTTGGAAGTTGCGTTGGAGATTGGGTTGGAAGTTGCGTTGGAGATTGGGTTGGAAGTTGCGTTGGAGATTGGGTTGGAAGTTGCGTTGGAGATTGGGTTGGAAGTTGCGTTGGAGATTGGGTTGGAAGTTGCGTTGGAGATTGGGTTGGAAGTTGCGTTGGAGATTGGGTTGGAAGTTGCGTTGGAGATTGGGTTGGAAGTTGCGTTGGAGATTGGGTTGGAAGTTGCGTTGGAGATTGGGTTGGAAGTTGCGTTGGAGATTGGGTTGGAAGTTGCGTTGGAGATTGGGTTGGAAGTTGCGTTGGAGATTGGGTTGGAAGTTGCGTTGGAGATTGGGTTGGAAGTTGCGTTGGAGATTGGGTTGGAAGTTGCGTTGGAGATTGGGTTGGAAGTTGCGTTGGAGATTGGGTTGGAAGTTGCGTTGGAGATTGGGTTGGAAGTTGCGTTGGAGATTGGGTTGGAAGTTGCGTTGGAGATTGGGTTGGAAGTTGCGTTGGAGATTGGGTTGGAAGTTGCGTTGGAGATTGGGTTGGAAGTTGCGTTGGAGATTGGGTTGGAAGTTGCGTTGGAGATTGGGTTGGAAGTTGCGTTGGAGATTGGGTTGGAAGTTGCGTTGGAGATTGGGTTGGAAGTTGCGTTGGAGATTGGGTTGGAAGTTGCGTTGGAGATTGGGTTGGAAGTTGCGTTGGAGATTGGGTTGGAAGTTGCGTTGGAGATTGGGTTGGAAGTTGCGTTGGAGATTGGGTTGGAAGTTGCGTTGGAGATTGGGTTGGAAGTTGCGTTGGAGATTGGGTTGGAAGTTGCGTTGGAGATTGGGTTGGAAGTTGCGTTGGAGATTGGGTTGGAAGTTGCGTTGGAGATTGGGTTGGAAGTTGCGTTGGAGATTGGGTTGGAAGTTGCGTTGGAGATTGGGTTGGAAGTTGCGTTGGAGATTGGGTTGGAAGTTGCGTTGGAGATTGGGTTGGAAGTTGCGTTGGAGATTGGGTTGGAAGTTGCGTTGGAGATTGGGTTGGAAGTTGCGTTGGAGATTGGGTTGGAAGTTGCGTTGGAGATTGGGTTGGAAGTTGCGTTGGAGATTGGGTTGGAAGTTGCGTTGGAGATTGGGTTGGAAGTTGCGTTGGAGATTGGGTTGGAAGTTGCGTTGGAGATTGGGTTGGAAGTTGCGTTGGAGATTGGGTTGGAAGTTGCGTTGGAGATTGGGTTGGAAGTTGCGTTGGAGATTGGGTTGGAAGTTGCGTTGGAGATTGGGTTGGAAGTTGCGTTGGAGATTGGGTTGGAAGTTGCGTTGGAGATTGGGTTGGAAGTTGCGTTGGAGATTGGGTTGGAAGTTGCGTTGGAGATTGGGTTGGAAGTTGCGTTGGAGATTGGGTTGGAAGTTGCGTTGGAGATTGGGTTGGAAGTTGCGTTGGAGATTGGGTTGGAAGTTGCGTTGGAGATTGGGTTGGAAGTTGCGTTGGAGATTGGGTTGGAAGTTGCGTTGGAGATTGGGTTGGAAGTTGCGTTGGAGATTGGGTTGGAAGTTGCGTTGGAGATTGGGTTGGAAGTTGCGTTGGAGATTGGGTTGGAAGTTGCGTTGGAGATTGGGTTGGAAGTTGGGTTGGATGTTGTGTTGGAAGTTGGATTGGAAGTTGGGTTGGAAGTTGGGTTGGACGTTGGGTTGAAATTTGGGTTGATTGTTGGGTTGGAAGTTGGGTTGGAAGTAGGGTTGGAAGTTGGGTTGGAAGTTGGGATGGAAGTTGGGATGGAAGTTGGATTGGAAGTTGGGTTGGAAGTTGTGTTGGAATTTGGATTGGAAGTTGGGTTGGAAGTTGGGTTGGAAGTTGGGTTGAAAGTTCGGTTGATTGTTGGGTTAGAAGTTGGGTTAGAAGTTGGGGTAAGAGTTGTGTTGGAAGTTGGGTTGGAAGTTGAGTTGGAAGTTAGGATGGAAGTTGGGATGGAAGTTTGGTTGGAATTTGGGTTGCAAGTTAGGTTGGAAGATGGGTTGGAAGTTGGGTTGGAAGTTTGGTTGGAAGTTGAGTTGAGAGATGGGTTGGAGTTTGGGCTGGAAGTTGGGTTGGAAGTTGGGTTGGATGCTGGATTGTAAGTAAGGTTAGAAGTTGGGTTGGAAAGGTGGGTTGGAAGTTGAGTTCCAAGTTGGGATGGAAGTTGGCATGGAAGTTGGGTTGGAAGTTGGGTTGGATGCTGGATTGTAAGTAAGGTTAGAAGTTGGGTTGGAAAGGTGGGTTGGAAGTTGAGTTCCAAGTTGGGATGGAAGTTGGCATGGAAGTTGGGTTGGAAGTTTGGATGGAAATTAGGATGGAAGTTGGGTTGGAAGTTGGGTCGGAAGTTGGGTTGGAGATTGGGTTGCAAGTTGGGATGGAAGTTGGGTTGAAAGTTGGGTTTGAAGTTGGGTTGGAAGTTGGGCTGGAAGTTGGGATGGAAGTTGAATGGAAGTTGGGTTGGAATTTGGATGGAAAATGGGATGGAAGTTGGGTTTGAAGTTGGGTTGGAAGTTGGGTTGGAAGTTGGATTGGAAGTTGGGTTGGAGGCTGGGTTAGAATTTGGGTTGGAAGTTGGGTTGGAAGTTGTGTTGAAAGTTGGGTTGCAATTTGGGCTGGAAGTCGGGTTGTAAGTTGGCTTGGAAGTTGAGTTGGAAGTTGGGTTGGAAGTTGGGTTGGAAGTTGGGTTGGAAGTTTGGTTGGAAGTTGGGTTGGATGTTGAGTTCGAAGTTGGGATGGAAGTTTGGATGGAATTTGGGTTGGAAATTGGGATGGAAGTTAGGTTGGAAGTTAAGTTGGAAGTTGGGTTGGAAGTTGGGTAGGAATTTGGGTTGGAAGTTGGGTTGGAGATTGGGTTGTAAGCTAAGGTGGAAGTTAGGTTGGAATTTTGGTTGGAAGTTGGGTTGGATGTTGGGTTGGAAGTTGGGTTGGAAGTTGGGTTGGAAGTTAGGTTGGAAGTTGGGTTGGAAGTTGGGTTGGATGTTGGGCTGGAAGTTGGGTTGGACGTTGGGTTGGAAGTTGGATTGCAAGTTGGGTTGGAAGTCGGGTGGGAAGTTGGGTTGGAAGTTGGGTTCGAAGTTGGGTTTGACATTGGGTTGGAAGTTGGGTTGGAAGTTTGGTTGAAAGTTGGGTTGGAAGTTGGGTTGGAAGTTAGGATGGAAGTTGAGTTGGAAGTTGGGTTGGAAGTTGGGATGGAAGTTGGGATGGAAGTCAGGTTGCAAGTTGGGTTGGAAGTTGGGTTGGAAGTTGGGTTGGAAGTTGGGTTGGAAGTTTCGTTGTAATTTGGGTTGGAAGCTGAATTGGAAGTTGGGATGGAAGTTGGCATGGAAGTTGGGTTTGAAGTTGGGATGAAAGCTTCCTTGGAAGTTGGGTTGGCAGCTGGGTTGCAAGTTGGGTTGGAATTGGGTTGTAATTTGGGTTGGAAGTTGGATTGGAAATGGGTGGGAAGCTGGTATGGAAGTTGTGATGGAAGTTGGATTGAAAGATGGGTTGGAAGTTGGGTTGGGAGTTGAGTTGGAAGTTGGGTTGGAAGTTGGGCTGGAAGTTGAGTTCGAAGTTGGGATGGAAGTTCGGATGGAAGTTGGGTTGGAAGTTGGGATGGATGTTGTGATGGAAGTTGGGTTAAAAGTTGGGTTGGAAGTTGGGATGGATGTTGTGATGGAAGTTGGGTTAAAAGTTGGGTTGGAAGTTGGGATGGAAGTTGGGTTGGAAGTTGGGTTAGAAGTTAAGTTGGAAGTTGGGTTGGAATTTGGGTTGGAAGTTGGGTTGGAAGTTGGGTTGGAAGTCGGGTTGGAAGTTTGATTGGAAGTTGAGTTGAATGTTTGGTTGGAATTTTGGCTGGAACTTGGGTTGTAAGTTGGGTTAGAAGTTGAGTTGGAAGTTGGGTTGGAAGTTGGGTTGGAAGTTTGGTTGGAAGTTTGGTTGGAAGTTGGGCTGGAAGTTGAGTTCGAAATTGGGATGGAAGTTCGGATGGAATTTGGGTTGGAAGTTGGGATGGAAGTTAGGATGGAAGTTGGGTTGGAAGTTGGGTTGGAATTTGGGTTGGAATTTGGGTTGGAAGTTTGGTTGGAAGTTGGGTTGGAAGTTTGATTGGAAGTTGAGTTGAAATATTGGTTGGAATTTGGGCTGGAAGTTTGGTTTTAAGTTGGGTTGGAAGTTGAGTTGGAAGTTGGGTTGGAAGTTGGGTTGGAAGTTGGGTTGGAAGCTTGGTTGGAAGTTGGGTTGGAATTTGGGCTGGAAGTTTGGTTTTAAGTTGGGTTGGAAGTTGAGTTGGAAGTTGGGTTGGAAGTTGGGTTGGAAGTTGGGTTGGAAGCTTGGTTGGAAGTTGGGTTGGAAGCTCAGTTCGAAGTTGGGATGGAAGTTCGGATGGAAATTGGGTTGGAAGTTGGGATTGAAGTTAGGATGGAAGTTGGGTTGGATGTTGGGTTGGAAGTTGGGCTGGAATTTGGGTTGGAAGTTGGGTTGGAGATTCGGTTGTAAGTTGGGTTGTAAGTTGGGTTGGACGTTGGGTTTGAAGTTGGGTTGGAAGTTGGGTTGGAAGTTGGGTTTGAATTTCGGTTGATGTTGGGTGTGAAGTTGGGTTGGAAGTTGGGTTGGAAATTGGGTTGGAGATTGGGTTGGAATTTGGGTTGGAAGTTGGGTTGGAATTTGGGTTGGAAGTTTGGTTGGAAGTTGAGTTGGAAGCTGGGTTGGAGTTGGGTTGGATGTTGGGCTGGAAGTTGGGTTGGATGTTGGGATGGAAGTTGGATTGCAAGTTGGGTTGGAAGTCGGGTTGGACGTTGGGTTGGAAGTTGGATTGAAAGTTGGGTTGGAAGTTGGGCTCGAAGTTGGGTTGGAAATTGGGTTGGAAGTTGGGTTGGAAGTTGGGTTGGAAGTTTGTATGAAAGTTGGGTTGGAAGTTCGGTTGGAAGTTGGGATGGAAGTTGGGATGGAAGTCAGGTTGGAAGTTGGGTTTGAAGTTGGGTTGGAAGTTGGGTTGGAAGTTGGGTTGGAAGTTGGGTTGGAAGTTTGGTTGGAATTTGGGTTGGAAGCTTGATTGGAAGTTGGGTTGGAAGTTGGGATGGAAGTTGAGTTGGAAGTTAGGATGGAAGTTGGGATGGAAGCTTGGTTGGAATTTGGGTTGGAAGTTAGGTTGGAAGTTGGGTTGGAAGTTGGGTTTGAAGTTTCGTTCGAAGTTGAGTTGAAAGTTGGGTTGGAATCTGGGCTGGAAGTTGGGTTGGAAGTTGGGCTGGAAGTTGGATTGTAAGTTGGGTTGGAAGTTGAGTTCGAAGTTTGGATGGAAGTTGGGATGGAATTTGGGTTGGAAATTGGGATGGAAGTTAGGATGGAAGTTGGATTGGAAGTTGGGTTGGAAGTTGGGTTGGAAGTTCGCTTGGAGATTGGGTTGGAAGTTGGGTTGGAAGTTGGGTTGGAAATTGGGATGGAAGTTAGGATGGAAGTTGGATTGGAAGTTGGGTTGGAAGTTGGGTTGGAAGTTCGCTTGGAGATTGGGTTGGAAGTTGGGTTGGAAGTTGGGTTGAAAGTTGGGTTGGAAGCTGGGTTGGAAGTTGGAATGAAAGTTGGGTTGGAAGTTGGGTTGGAAGTTGGCTTGGAACTTGGGTTGGATGTTGGGCTGGAAGTCGGGTGGGACGTTGGGTTGCAAGTTGGATTTCAAGTTGGGTTGGAAGTTGGAAGTTGGATTGAAATTTGTATTGGAAGTTGGGATGGAAGTTGGGTTGGAAGTTGGGTTGGAAATTCGGTTGGAAGCTGGGTTGGTATTTGGGTTGGAAGTTGGGTTGGAAGTTAGGATTGGAGGTGGATTGGAAGTTGGGTTGGAAGTTGGGTTGGAAGTTGGATTGTAAGTTGGGTTGAAAGTTGGGTTGGAAGTTGAGTTGGAAGTTGGGATGGAAGTTGGATGAAATTTGGGTTGGAAGTTGGTTGGAAAATGGGATGGAAGTTAGGTTGGAGGGTGGGTTGGAAGTTGGGTTGGAAATGGGGTTGGAGGTTGGGTTGGAAGTTGGGATGGAAGCTGGGTTGGAAGTTGGGCTGGAAGGTTGGATGGAAGTTGGGTTGGAAGTTGCGTTGGAAGTTGGGTTGGAAGTTGAAAAAGAAGTGGGATGGAAGTTGGATTGGAAGTTGGGTCGGCAGTTGGGTTGGAAGTTGGGTTGAAAGTTGAGTTGGAAGCTGAGTTGGAAGCTGGGCCGGAAGCTGGATTGGAAGTTGGCTTGGAAGTTGGGTTGGAAGTTGGATTGGAAGCTTGGTTGGAAGCTGGGTTGGAAGTTGGGCTGGAAGGTTGGATGGAAGTTGGGTTGGAAGTTGCGTTGGAAGTTGGGTTGGAAGTTGAAAAAGAAGTGGGATGGAAGTTGGATTGGAAGTTGGGTCGGCAGTTGGGTTGGAAGTTGGGTTGAAAGTTGAGTTGGAAGCTGAGTTGGAAGCTGGGCCGGAAGCTGGATTGGAAGTTGGCTTGGAAGTTGGGTTGGAAGTTGGATTGGAAGCTTGGTTGGAAGCTGGGTTGGAAGTTGGGCTGGAAGGTTGGATGGAAGTTGGGTTGGAAGTTGCGTTGGAAGTTGGGTTGGAAGTTGAAAAAGAAGTGGGATGGAAGTTGGATTGGAAGTTGGGTCGGCAGTTGGGTTGGAAGTTGGGTTGAAAGTTGAGTTGGAAGCTGAGTTGGAAGCTGGGCCGGAAGCTGGATTGGAAGTTGGCTTGGAAGTTGGGTTGGAAGTTGGATTGGAAGCTTGGTTGGAAGCTGGGTTGGAAGTTGGGCTGGAAGGTTGGATGGAAGTTGGGTTGGAAGTTGCGTTGGAAGTTGGGTTGGAAGTTGAAAAAGAAGTGGGATGGAAGTTGGATTGGAAGTTGGGTCGGCAGTTGGGTTGGAAGTTGGGTTGAAAGTTGAGTTGGAAGCTGAGTTGGAAGCTGGGCCGGAAGCTGGATTGGAAGTTGGCTTGGAAGTTGGGTTGGAAGTTGGATTGGAAGCTTGGTTGGAAGCTGGGTTGGAAGTTGGGCTGGAAGGTTGGATGGAAGTTGGGTTGGAAGTTGCGTTGGAAGTTGGGTTGGAAGTTGAAAAAGAAGTGGGATGGAAGTTGGATTGGAAGTTGGGTCGGCAGTTGGGTTGGAAGTTGGGTTGAAAGTTGAGTTGGAAGCTGAGTTGGAAGCTGGGCCGGAAGCTGGATTGGAAGTTGGCTTGGAAGTTGGGTTGGAAGTTGGATTGGAAGCTTGGTTGGAAGCTGGGTTGGAAGTTGGGCTGGAAGGTTGGATGGAAGTTGGGTTGGAAGTTGCGTTGGAAGTTGGGTTGGAAGTTGAAAAAGAAGTGGGATGGAAGTTGGATTGGAAGTTGGGTCGGCAGTTGGGTTGGAAGTTGGGTTGAAAGTTGAGTTGGAAGCTGAGTTGGAAGCTGGGCCGGAAGCTGGATTGGAAGTTGGCTTGGAAGTTGGGTTGGAAGTTGGATTGGAAGCTTGGTTGGAAGCTGGGTTGGAAGTTGGGCTGGAAGGTTGGATGGAAGTTGGGTTGGAAGTTGCGTTGGAAGTTGGGTTGGAAGTTGAAAAAGAAGTGGGATGGAAGTTGGATTGGAAGTTGGGTCGGCAGTTGGGTTGGAAGTTGGGTTGAAAGTTGAGTTGGAAGCTGAGTTGGAAGCTGGGCCGGAAGCTGGATTGGAAGTTGGCTTGGAAGTTGGGTTGGAAGTTGGATTGGAAGCTTGGTTGGAAGCTGGGTTGGAAGTTGGGCTGGAAGGTTGGATGGAAGTTGGGTTGGAAGTTGCGTTGGAAGTTGGGTTGGAAGTTGAGTTGGAAGTTGGGATGGAAGTTGGGATGGAAGTCGGGTTGGAAGTTGGGTTGGAAATTGTGTTGGAAGTTGGGTTGGAAGGTGGGTAGAAAGCTACGTTGGAAATTGGCTTGGAAGTTGAGTTGGAAGTTGCGATGGAAGTTGGGATGGAAGTTGGGTTGGAAGTTGGGATAGAAGTTTGGATGGAAGCTGGATTGGAAGTTGGGTCGGCAGTTGGGTTGGAAGTTGGGTTGAAAGTTGGGTTGGAAGTTGAGTTGGAAGTTGGGTTGGAGGTTGGGTTGGAATTTGGGTTGGAAGTTTGGTTGGAAGTTGGTTTCGAAGTTGGGTTGGAAGTTGGGTGGGAAGTTGGGTTGGAAGTTGGGTTCGAAGTTGGGTTGGAAGTTGGGTGGGAAGTTGGTTTGGAAGTTGGACTAAAAGTTAGATTGGAAGTTGGGTTGGAAGTTGGGTTGGATGTTGGGTTGGAAGTTGGGTTGAAAGTTGAGTTGGAAGTGGGGTTGGAAGTTGGGTTGGTAGCTCGGTTGGAAGTTGGGTTGGAAGATGGGCTGAAAGTTAGGTTGGAAGTTGGGTTGGAAGTTGGGTTGAAAGTTGGGCTGGAAGTTGGGTCGGAAGTTGGGTCGGAAGTTGGCTCGGAGGATGGGTCAGAAGTTGGGTTGGAAGTTGGGTTGGAATTTGCGTTGGACGCTGGGTTGGAAGTTCGGTTGGAAGTTGGGTTGGAAGTTGGGTTGGAAGTTGGGTTGGAAGTTGGGATGGAAGTTGGGTTGGAAGTTGGGTTGGAAGTTGGGTTGGAAGTTGGGTTGGAAGTTGGGTTGGAAGTTGGGCTGGAAGTTGGGTTAGAAGTTGGGTTGGAAGTTGGGTTGGAAGTTGGGCTGGAAGTTGGGTTAGAAGTTGGGTTGGAAGTTGGGTTGGAAGTTGGGCTGGAAGTTGGGTTAGAAGTTGGGTTGGAAGTTGGGTTGGAAGTTGGGCTGGAAGTTGGGTTAGAAGTTGGGTTGGAAGTTGGGTTGGAAGTTGGGCTGGAAGTTGGGTTAGAAGTTGGGTTGGAAGTTGGGTTGGAAGTTGGGCTGGAAGTTGGGTTAGAAGTTGGGTTGGAAGTTGGGTTGGAAGTTGGGCTGGAAGTTGGGTTAGAAGTTGGGTTGGAAGTTGGGTTGGAAGTTGGGCTGGAAGTTGGGTTAGAAGTTGGGTTGGAAGTTGGGTTGGAAGTTGGGCTGGAAGTTGGGTTAGAAGTTGGGTTGGAAGTTGGGTTGGAAGTTGGGCTGGAAGTTGGGTTAGAAGTTGGGTTGGAAGTTGGGTTGGAAGTTGGGCTGGAAGTTGGGTTAGAAGTTGGGTTGGAAGTTGGGTTGGAAGTTGGGCTGGAAGTTGGGTTAGAAGTTGGGTTGGAAGTTGGGTTGGAAGTTGGGCTGGAAGTTGGGTTAGAAGTTGGGTTGGAAGTTGGGTTGGAAGTTGGGCTGGAAGTTGGGTTAGAAGTTGGGTTGGAAGTTGGGTTGGAAGTTGGGCTGGAAGTTGGGTTAGAAGTTGGGTTGGAAGTTGGGTTGGAAGTTGGGCTGGAAGTTGGGTTAGAAGTTGGGTTGGAAGTTGGGTTGGAAGTTGGGCTGGAAGTTGGGTTAGAAGTTGGGTTGGAAGTTGGGTTGGAAGTTGGGCTGGAAGTTGGGTTAGAAGTTGGGTTGGAAGTTGGGTTGGAAGTTGGGCTGGAAGTTGGGTTAGAAGTTGGGTTGGAAGTTGGGTTGGAAGTTGGGCTGGAAGTTGGGTTAGAAGTTGGGTTGGAAGTTGGGTTGGAAGTTGGGCTGGAAGTTGGGTTAGAAGTTGGGTTGGAAGTTGGGTTGGAAGTTGGGCTGGAAGTTGGGTTAGAAGTTGGGTTGGAAGTTGGGTTGGAAGTTGGGCTGGAAGTTGGGTTAGAAGTTGGGTTGGAAGTTGGGTTGGAAGTTGGGCTGGAAGTTGGGTTAGAAGTTGGGTTGGAAGTTGGGTTGGAAGTTGGGCTGGAAGTTGGGTTAGAAGTTGGGTTGGAAGTTGGGTTGGAAGTTGGGTTGGAAGTTGAGTTGGAAGTTGGGTTGGAGGTTGGGTTGGAATTTGGGTTGGAAGTTGGGTTGGATGTTGGGTTGGAAGTTGGGTTGGAAGTTGGGTTGGAAGTTGGATTGGAAGTCTGGTTGGAAGTTGGGTTGGAAGTTGGCTTGGAAGTTGGGTTGGAAGTTGGATTGGAAGTTGGGATGGATGTTGAGATGGAAGTTGGATTGGAAGTTGGGTTGGAAGTTGTGTTGGAAGTTGGGTTGGAAGTTGGGATGGAAGTTTGGTTGGAAGTTGGGTTGAAAGTTGGGTTGATTGTTGGGTTGGAATTTGGGTTGGAAGTTGGGTGAAGAGTTGTGTTGGAAGTTGGGTTGGAAGTTGGATTGGAAGTTGGGTTGGAAGTTGGGTTGGAAGTTGGGTTGGAAGTTGGGTTGGAAGTTGGATTGGAAGCTTGGTTGGAAACTGGGTTGGATGTTGGGTTGGAGTGTTGGAAGTTGGGTCGTATGTTCGGTTGGAAGTTGGGTTGGAAGTTGGGTTGTAAGTTGGGTTGGAAGTTGGGATGGAAGTTGGGTTGGAAGTTGGGATGGTCGCAGCACACGTAGTTCCACCCCTGTGCCCGCTCAACCATCAGTCGCCTCCGCCATCATCTGTTCCTCAGCTTCCGCCTTCCTTCTCTTCTTGGCACAAGGATCCGCCCGGTCGCATCGCCCATTCCACGACGACCTACACCCACGCCAAACCTGTCGAAGCGCATTCGGCTCGCCCCTGCGCCCACTCCTATATCATCAGCTTTTGCCCCCTCATCATCATCATCTGTAGCCAGCACAAGGATCTGCACGAGCTAGCTGCACACCTCGCAGCAGCCTGCTCCCACACCGGCAACAGATTTCTTGCGGCGCGTTGGCTCTCGCCTTCCCCTTGCCGCATTCTATCCCTCTATTTCAGTAGCGCACGTGGTTTGGCCCCTGCGCCCACTTCGCCGTTCAGCATTCCTCCGCCATCATCTGCTCTCATCATCCGCTCGGCACAAGGATCCGCTCGGTTGCGTCGCCCATTCCGCGACGACCTGCGCCCACACTGAACCTTCCTCAGTGCACTTGGTCTCGCCCTTCCGCCCATTCAGCCATCTGCCGTTTCTCCATCATCATCCACTTTCGTCATCTACTCGGCACACCGATTCGCCCGGTCGCATCGCCCGTTCCGCGACGACCAGCACCCACGCCGAACCTCCTACTGCGCACCTGGTTCCACCCCTGCGCCGGCTATATCATCATCTCCTCCTCCGCCTCACAACTCATTCACACATCTTCTCCCGCCTTAAACAGTTCCTCGCTCTTTCAGTCCCCTCCTCTGCTCAGCCCCCATTTTTCTATACCAACAACCTCCTCTCAGCGTCTATCAGCACCTTCTCCAACCATTACTGCATTTCTCATGGCTACTCTACCACCTCCATCATCCATCGGCATTCTGGCTGAAGACGGCTCCAACGTGCATACCTGGTCAGCCTCTATGCTCCTTCAGGACCATGGATGGTAAGTGCCTGGACATGCTTTCGTCAATCTACTCCGGGGATCTATCGAATACAACAATGACAGGGTCAGCCTGACTTTAGATGACTACGCTGGAAATGTGCAGCAAGTCACCTTTCAGGCCGTTTGTGACCAACTTCGACCACTTGTTCATCCCTCCTACCACCATCACTTCAGAACAGCCCACACAACTCCACTACTTTGGCACAAAATCCTCCAACAAGGATGGTGGAGACACTGGATCAAAAGCGTCTGCACCAACATGGTCACCGTTCCTACACTGGCAGAAGCAATTGATCATCTTCCCTCCTTCAGCCGTCATGAAGGTTGGAAACAAACACAAGAATGGGTTGTACAGGTCTACCTGATCCTCTTCCCAGTGCTTCTGCTGCACCATGGAGTTACAGACTGTCTGCTCGGTGAACGAATCTACCTAGGTTTAGCAGATCAGCAGCCTGAAACATATGCTGAAGTCAATCGGAAAGTGCGTAGAGA
>SZWC01026049.1:0-2500 GCA_023375785.1 Penium margaritaceum
TCACAAGAATGGCGAGAGCCATGTTGTTCTTCATCGTCCATGCTGCAAGGTCAGCCGCATGCGTCGTCACGGTCGCATCAGCTGGTGCTATCTCGGTCCCTTTTAGGATGTCAAGGTAGCCACGCACTTTCATGACAATCTCAAACTGCCATTTCCACAAGGGAAAACCTGTCCCCGTGAATTTGGACATACCCGCCTCAAGGCGGGCTGGAGTCGGATCCGCCATTTCTTGCGGTTGCTCGTCTTCTCTGCTTCGCTGCTACTCTGCTTCGTTGAGGCCGATGAGGCTGATGAGGCTGCTGACTGCGACCGTTGTCAAAGGTGCAGTTGATTCCGTTGCATACCCCTCCCGCCGATGATCGCCTAAGGCGATGGTGCCGTCGTGAGAGAACGGACTCGGGGTCGTACCACCTTCTAAAAAGGGGTAGAGCTTAATCCCGTTGGNTTTCCACAAGGGAAAACCTGTCCCCGTGAATTTGGACATACCCGCCTCAAGGCGGGCTGGAGTCGGATCCGCCATTTCTTGCGGTTGCTCGTCTTCTCTGCTTCGCTGCTACTCTGCTTCGTTGAGGCCGATGAGGCTGATGAGGCCGCTGACTGCGACCGTTGTCAAAGGTGCAGTTGATTCCGTTGCATACCCCTCCCGTCGATGATCGCCTAAGGCGATGGTGCCGTCGTGAGAGAACGGACTCGGGGTCGTACCACCTTCTAAAAAGGGGTAGAGCTTAATCCCATTGGGGCTCGAGGGTCTTGTCCAACATGGACAGAGCGATTCCTCGTCCCCTAGTCCGCCACGTGCGCGCACCCTACCTGAAGAAGCCGATGGAGCCGATGGAGCAGATGGAGCCGTCCGATGGTCGTGTCCCTGTTGTACCTGTGCGCCCTGCAAGACCACGCGCTAGTCGGTCTTGGAAGCGTGCCTTAGAACCAGAAGTGTGGGCCCATAACCCTTTGTCAATGCACCGGATAGCAACGGTCTAGAAAACGGGTCCCGACATGGGAGTCCGCCAACCGCTCTTGGTATTGCAACCAAGATAGCATATCACCCTCGAACGAGGGATCCACACTTTAGGTTCGTTTGGTTTGCAACCTCACGAACTCCGCATGTTGGTCTTTAGTGTCTACCTTTGGTTGGACACTCTGTGAGGAGTCTCAAAGGCAAGAACTGTAAATGGATGCATGCAAGGTACAGGCTTTTATACTTGCAGAGCTTTGCTAAAGCTTCTGCTTGTAGTGGCTCCACTAGAGCCTACCTCATCCTACATTCCTACTTGGCGCGTCCTTAGACCGCCAAGTGTCATCCTCAAGGCAGGCTCTATTAAGCTTCCTAGAAGCTTCCTGTCCCAGTTTTGGCCACAAAGAAAATTGCGGCCGTCGCGGGGTTTGAACCCGCGACCTCTGGTTTGAGACTCCGGTGCCTAATCAACCAAGCCAAAAAGGTATGGTTCCTATGATGAGGCACATGGGACATACCCATTATGGGCAGTGCATTCCTGGCCCATCCCAGAACAGACCAAGGGGACATACTCCATAGAGCAGTGCATGCCTTGTCTGTATGTGTAGCTAGCCAGCTAGGCAATGGACAAGGTGCACACTATTTCAACAATGCCCACCACAACTTGGGCACATCCAAGGATGCACCCTGGCCGCGGACGCATGGTCAAAACTCTGCTCCATCTACCAGTCAAGCAACCTTGCCAATCAGCTCTTCATCTTCAAACGGCTTGTCACCCTCCGAGCCAACGAAGGCGACAACATCATGGAGATCATGCAGCAGATTGAGTCCCTTGCAGCGGAGTGTGTGGCCACTGGTTGGGAGGTCGACTCTTTGTTGCAAGCTATGATCCTCCTTATGGCCTTGCCGACAGTTGGAGTCCTATGATCACAGTCCTTGGTGGCTGGCCTTCCGACGAGCTAAAGTACCCGAAGGTTGCTGAGTTCGTGCGCAATGAGTGGATGCGACGTGGAGGTCGAGAGAGTGCAGCGGCATCAACTTCAGTTTACACGGTTTATCCTCAAAGTGGAGGCCGAGGCGACAAGTGGAAGGGTGCCAAACAGGGCACCAAGAAGGGTGACAAGAAGTGGGAGTGCTTCAACTGTGGCAAGGAGGGCCACTACGCGCGCCACTGTCCTAAGAAGAAAACAGATCGGTCGCAGCGGGGCGGGAAGAAAGATGAGCACGCCCTTATGGCGTACAACTCCACCAACTTGAAGGATCCGGGAGTTGCCGTCATCGACTCCGGATCAGGCCGCCACACGCAATGCAACAGGGCGGCATTTGTCACCTACGGTGCCTCGGAGAGACGCATGACGGTGGCCAATAGAAAAACAGAGGTGGCCGCCGGTGAGGGTAACGTCCGCATTGAGTCAATTGTGGATGGAAAACCTGTCACGAGCACAATCTACGATGTGCTGCATATGCCTAACTTTGGGACAAACCTGCTCTCCGTCAGTCGCCTTACCGACAAGGGACTTGAGGTGCTCTTCACAAAGAAGGAGG
>SZWC01026050.1:5080-31014 GCA_023375785.1 Penium margaritaceum
AGGCGGTGTCAGGTTGGACACATGTCTCAATTTGCGAAACTGTTCGTAGGGCATATGCTCGAAGAATGAGGCATCCCGGCTTCTTAAAAAAGGCATGACTCGTGAGGTTCCAAAACTGCCATGCTTTGGAAGGGTGCGACACCCCCAAAACCGCACACCACCTCCCTCAAGGACTGAGTATGTGTTCTTTTTGTGGCCTGGTGAACCAAACACAAGCCATGGTACCCCACACTATGGCGAGTCAAAGACCTGCCACCGTTCTCAAGGAGTGACAAACCTGAGTAATGGACCTCGTGGAATCTGGTATCCACACCCAAGTGACGTACTTGGCTGCTTCTTCCCAAAAAAACCAAAAGACGGACGTGGTGAGTAAAGTGATTAGTGCATCACCCAATGTCTTGTGCCATCTCTCTGCCACCCCATTTTTCTACAGAGTGTATGGTGCAATGGTCTGATGTTCTATTCCCTGTGAATTCAAGAATGCTTGTAGGGAGCCCATGAGTTTACCACCTCTATCAGTACGCAGCTTCAACAGTTTGCGTTTTGTGTGACGCTCAGCAAGGGGAATCCATTCAGCCCATTGGGTGTCTGCTTTGGACTTCCGCAGAAGGGCCTGGCGGAACCGGCTAAAGTCATATGTCAACGTAAGGATTTATTGCGAGCCATACTGGGCAAAGGGCACTGGCATCGTGTTGAAAATTTGCCCCTCTGCATGCCCAAGTGCACGCCGGGAGGCGCCGACGAGTCGACAGAAAGTGAAAACTCCGCGCCGGCGGATCTGGTGACTCGAGGATTGCTCGAATCCTAAAATGATGATTGTCCCGTAAATTTGACAAGTCGCTGAATCCGGTGGAAGTTGTTTCCCCGGAATCGGACAAGTATCGAGGGAGATATGACCTTCCAAAGTTGGGGTATGCGTAGCGGCTCTGGGAGCCGGCTGCGACTCGAAATCCGGTCGATAATCGACCGGACCGAGTAACAAAATCACCATCTGGAGAAATTGCTCCGATAGGCCTGCTGAGGCGTCCGGTGGATGATCTACCTGATCCGGCGGATCATCCACCGGATACAGTAGTGCAGGTTGTTACTGAGGGACTTCCGAAACTCAGTAGTACATTTTGTTTCTCGGGGACTTCGTCAGAATAATGACTGCAAGTTCGCGTACAGGTTTCGAACCTCGTCACACCCCATCACCAAACGCGACCCAAAAGAGGGAGGGATGCGTGAAAACAGTGTAGGGGACCCCCACACCATGTGCAATGGGATCTGCACCTTGGGAAAGGCGCTTTGCACGTGAAGGAAGGCGCCACGGCGTGTGCGCGCCATGGAGGCGTTAGGCGTTTCTGTGGTGGGTGAGACCTGCGCTTCGGCAAGAATAACTTGGGCTATGCTTGGCCAAATCACGCACAGTTTGGTGCGCTGGAAAGCACATGACTCGCCCTATGAATGTTTTGGTCATGTCCATGTTCAAAAACTAATGCAAAACGACATTATTCCCCTCGCAAACTGACTGTCTCTAGATTCCTGCTCACATAGCGTGAGGCGACCAGAAAGCTCACGCTCAGTCTCAGATTCGCCCAAAACAGGAAGACGTGAACCAATAGAGTCTATCAGACCAACGTCGGGACTGCATCCACGTGGATCTCAATTTGATAAAAGGTTATGGGCCCACGGGTCTGATAGCCTCCATCATTCACGTCTTCCGCAACGCACGGGATCGTCATCGTAGACGTCGCCGTGAAATTATGAGAACTCGTCGGAGTAGCATCTGCGCACATGGCGCAGAAGGAGACGCAGCCCATTCAGAAGTATGCGGGCGGCCTGGGTTTAAGGCTATGGAGGCGGCAGATTGAACTACACCTCTCGCATAAGGGGCTGCTGGATGTCATGTTGGGAAAGGAGGTGCTCATAGAGGACTGCTACGGACGCGGAGTAGCAGGCCTTCGAAAAGAAGAACACGGAGCCTCATGCTCCTGGTGTCCAGGACGGCCGAGTCGCAGTGGGGCTACTTCCAAGGCTACAAGCTAGCAGCCAAAGCTTGGCAAAAGCTCTGCGCCATCCACCAATCCAAGTTGCTCGCAAACAAAATCTTCGCGATGAAGCGGCTCCTCACGGTGAGAATCGAGGAGGGAGATAATGTCATCTCTGCCATGCAGCAGATCGAGTCGCTCGCCTCGCAATGCAATAACGTGGGGTAGAAGATCGACACGTAACTGTGGGCGATGGCCCTCCTCATGGCCGTACCTGACAGTTGGGGCCCACTCATCACCGTCCTTGGAGGATGGTTGGAGGACAAGCTCACCTATGGCGCGGTCGCAGAGTACATCCGCAACGAGGCGCATCGCCGGAGCTGCGAGGAGTCCTCGTCTTCCTCATCGGCCCTCGTCACCAAAACGCGTGGTGGCGGAAGCGGGGGCCAAGGAAGCGGCGGAAAGGGCGGTGGCAAGAAAGGCGCCAAGAAAGGTGCATGCCCCAATTGCGGCAAGGAGGGCCATTGGGCCCGTGAGCGCATAGAGGAGGCAAAGACCGGCGGCAAAAACAGCAAGGGCTGGTCGCTCCCCAACGGCAACAAGATCCACTTCCTCAAGAAGGCCAACAGGCAGTGCCTGGATTCCGTGGCTGAGGAGCACACCCAAGTCAAGAAGGTGGGGTTCGTCACCTATGAGAAGTCCTCCAAGTCAATGGTGGTCGCGGACGACAAAGTCGAGCCGGCGGTCGGCCAAGGTGACGTGGAGGTGGAAGTCGTGGTGGGCGGTAAAAAGGAGTTGTGCACAATTCGTGATGTGCAGCACGTCCCTGGCCTGGCAGACATCCTGAATGTCAGCCGCTTGACGGACAAGGGGTATGAGGTGCTCTTCTCCATGAAAGGCGCAGTGGTGCGCATTGACAACGACGGCGAGGTCATGCTGGAGGCAAAGCGCGAGGGCGTTCTCTACATTGTGGAGACCAAGGTGGTCCCCGCGGCATCGGACGCAGTGGAGTCACAAGAGCGCGTTGTCAACATGGCTAAGGGAGGAAGCGCTAATATGGAGCTCTGGCACCAACGGTTGGGGCATTCGGTGCCCACAAACGTTAAGGAGATGGCGAAGCGCGACATGGTGCGCGACCTCGTCATCTACGGTACAAACGCGACAGCAGATGCAGCAGTGCACAAAAAGTGCGAGCCTTGCATTTTGGGCAAGACGCGGCGCAAGCCGTTCAACGAGAACGAGGCTTGTGCAAAGGACTTGCTGGAGGTCGTGCACAGCAACATATGCGGACCGTTAAAAATGCTGTCAAATAGCGGCTTGAGATACTTCGTCACCTTCATTGACGACTGCAGCAGAAAACTCTACGTGTACTTCATGGAGCGGAAGGGAGAGGTCCTGGACCGGCTGAAGGAGTACGTCGCAGCGGTGGAGAGGCAGACTGGTCGGAAGGTCAGAGCGCTACGCAGCCACAATGGCGGAGAGTACGTAGGCTGCAGCGGGTGGATGAAGCAGCAGAGCATCAAGTGGGAACCCACTACGCCGTACTCACCACAGTCTAACAGTGTGGCGAAGCGGGCGAACTAGATGCTGCTCAACATGGTGCAGACCATGCTTCTGGATTTGGGGTTGCCGCGAGGGTTCTAGGTGGAGGCTGTGCGTACAGCGAGCTACACCATCAACCTCACCCCAACAGCAGTGCTGAAGGGTAAGGGCAGCTGGAAGACGCCGCAGGAGGTTTGGAGCGGGCGCAAGCCAAACATGGCGCACCTGCAGGTGTTTGGGTGCAAGGCACACGCGATGGTGTAGGCGGCGCAACGACGCGACAGCAAGCTAGAACCGCGGGCGAAGCCGTGCTTGTTCCTCGGCTACAAAAGTGCGCAAAAGGCATACCGGCTCTAGGACCCGTGCACGCAAGAGATCATCTGCAGCCGTGATGTCGAGTTTGACGAGTTGCAGAGCTTCAACAGCAGTAGCAACGACATGAGCGTCGGGAACACTCCAAAACAGGGGGAGTGGTTCAAGCTCCTTGACTACGAGGAGGAGCCGGCAGATGCGGAGGTCGATGATGCGGCATCGGAGCGCGGCGGTGCAACAGGTGCAGCAGCAGACACGGATGACTCCGACAATAATGCAGCTGGGCTAGAGATCCAGCGGAATGATCCGTCGAAGGAGGCACCGCGGGTGCTGAAGCGCGCACTCCCGGTGGAGTTCGCGTCGGGCGTCGGAGAAAAATACTCCGGACGCGCCGCACGTCCGGTTGATGGTTCACCGGAGCGGGAGGGATCCTCTGGGAGCCGTCCGGTTGATGATTCACCGGAGCGGGCTGAGTCGAAAGGATTGCATCAGAGCTACGAGACGCCGCCAAGACTGCTAAGCCTCAGCGGGAGGCAGCAAAAAGCGGGGTAGCATTTTGAAGCAGGCACTGGTGACGGATCGGCATGACGCGATGCATGCTGGCTGCATCAAAGGAACCGACGACCATGTAAGAGGCGCTTGCGCGGCCCGAGGGGAAGCATTGGGACGCCGCCATCAAGTCGGAGTTGGCGTCCATTGCTGAAAATAATATGTGGCAGCTGGTTGACAGGCCGAAAGACGCCAAGGTCATCGGCTCCAAGTGGGTCTTCAAGACCAAGTTCACAAAGGAAGGTGTGGTTGACAAGTACAAGGCGCGACTTGTGGCAAAGGGGTACGCACAGCGCAAGGGCGAGCACTACGATGAGACGTTCGTCCCCGTCTCCAAATTCACAAGCATCCGGGCGATCCTTGCGGTGGCAGCCGCGAAGGACATGGAGCTTCACCAGATGGACGTAAAAACGGCCTTCCTCAACGGCATCATTGACAAGGAAATCTACATGGAGGTGCCGGAGGGGGTGGAGGTGCCGGAGGGCAAGGTGTGCAAGCTGCGAAAGTCCTTGCATGGGCTAAAACAATCGTCGCGATGCTGGTACCAACAGATGGACAACTTCATGGCACAACTCGGCTTCAAGCGCTGTGAGGCGGATCATAGCATGTACGTGCGGCGTAGCAAGAAGCTCCATCAGATTGTCGCACTCTACGTGGACGATCTAATCTTGTGCTCCTCAGACCTGCCGAGCCTACAGCAGTTGAAAGAACAACTGAGCAGCAAGTTCCAGATGTCGGACATGAGGGAGCTAGAGTTCTACCTCGGGGTGAGCATTGCACGGAACCGGAGGGCGCGCACGCTTGAGCTGGGACAGGCCAAATACGTCGCCGAGGTGTTGAAGCAATACGGTATGGAGGACTGCAAACCGGTGTGCAGTCCTATCTCCACGACCTGTGAACTGAGTGCGGCAATGACGCCGCAAGCAAAAGAAGAGCGGAAGGATATGGCAGGAGTGCCTTACCAATCGGCGGTGGGCAGCCTCATGTACGCCACGGTTGCGACTCGACTGGACCTGGCCTACGCGGTGGGCCAAGTGAGCAGGTAAGTGGCTGATCCAAGGCCACTACACTGGCAGGCGGTCAAGCGCATCCTCCGCTACCTGCAGGCAACGCGGCACGCGCGCATGAGGTTCGACGACAAAGGGCGGACGGACCCTTTGCGCCTGGTCTGCTACACGGATGCAAACCATGCTGGGGATGTGGACAAGCGGAAGTCCACATCCGGCTACGTGTTCTTCCTCGCATATGTAGCGGTCTCGTGGTGTAGCAGGAAGCGAGACTGCGTCGCCACCTCCACAGTGGAAGCAGAGTACATCGCGCTGGCCGAGGCGGTCAAGGAGGCGGTGTGGCTCCGCAAGCTGCTGTGGGAGTTGGGCGTGCCGCAGCACGAGCCAATGGTGGTGCAACAGGACAACACCAGCTCCATCTCGCTAACCAACAACCCGACGAAGCATAGGAGGACAAAGCATATTGACGTGCGTTACCACTACGCACGGGAAATGGTCGAGAAGGGACAGGTGGTGCTACAGCATTACAGCACACACAACATTCTTGCGGATTGCTTGACCAAAGCGCAACCCGCGGACCGGCACGCGATGAGCGTGGCTGGACTTGGGATCACCAGCTATGAAGGGCTAGAGGGCGTAGCGGAAGATGAGTGAGAGCAAGCAGGAGCAGCGGGCATGGCAGGTGCAAGGGGGAGAATGTTGAAAAATTCCCCCTCTGCATGCCCAAGTGCGGCGCCGGGAGGCGCCGACGAGCCAACAGAAAGTGAAAACTCCGCGTTGGTGGATCTGGCGACTCGAGGATTGCTCGAATCCTAAAATGATGATTGCCCTGTAAACTTGACAAGTCGCTGAATCCGGTGGAAGTTGGTTCGCCAGAATCGGACAAGCATCGAGGGAGATATGGCCTTCCAAAGTTGAGGTATGCGCAGTGGCTCTGGGAGCTGGCTGAGACTCGAAATCCGGTCGATAATCGACCGGACCGAGTAACAAAATCACCATCTGGAGAAATTGCTCCGATAGGCCTGCCGAGGCGTCTTGTTGATGATCCACCTGATTCGGCGGATCATCCACCGGATCCAGTAGTGCAGGTTGTTACTGAGGGACTTCGCCAAAAACCTGGCTCGGCGTCCGAAACTCAGTAGTACGTTTTGTTACTCGGGGACTTCGTCAAAATTATGACTGGAGGTTCGCGGACAGGTTTCGAACCTCGTCACACCCCATCACCAAACGCGACCCAAAAGAGGGAAGGATGCATGGAAACAGTGCAGGGGAACCCCACACCATGCTCAGTGGGATCTGCACCTTGGGAAAGGTGCTTCGCACGTGAAGGAAGGCGCCACGGCGTGTGCACGCCGTGGATGCGTTAGGCACTCCTGTGGTGGGTGAGACCTGCGCTTCGGCAAGCATGACTTGGGCTACACTTGGCCAAATTGTGTGCAATTTGGTGCGTTGGAAAGCTGATGAATAGCCCTGTAAATGTTGTAATCATGTCCATGTTAAAAAACTAACGCAAAATGACGTTATTCCCCTCGCAAACTGACTGTCTCTAGATTCCTGCTCACATAGTGTGAGGCGACCACAAAGCTCACGCTCAGTCTCAGATTCGCCCAAAACAGGAAGACGTGAACCAATAGAGTCTATCAGACCAACTTTGGTACTGCATTCACGTGGATCTCTTCCTGACACATCGGTCTTGTGAGGTCAGCATGAACGAGTTCTATTGGAGCTGTGCTGTCCCTTTCCAATTTTGGAAGTTTCTGTTTGTGAGGCTTACCCTCATGGCACTCAAGGCACGAGTCTGCTTTATGACCATGAGGACTGTGTTATCAAATAAGACCACGTGCAGATGAGTGTTTCAGCATGGAATTGATCAGATCAGTGTGAACATGAGCAAGACAAAAATGCAGGAGTTCTGTGTGCCGTGCATCAGTTGTTGTCATGATGTGTGCTTGTGGGCGGTGTGAGTTTGTGGGAACAACGGAAAAAAGGGTCAGGCAATAGAGAATATCGGCATGCAACGGTCCATTGACCAGCATAACACCAGCAGCATAAAAAAGCATGCATTGTTGCTTTTGCGCAACTATGGACATGTTTGCCTGGCGGCCACGCTTCCCTCTTGACAACAGGTTCAATTTCAACTTGGACATATACAACACGCCGATCAGCCAGATCACCTCGTCCTGAGCCTCCAGTGCCACAGTGCCCACACCCTCCATTGCCAACACTTCTCCAAATCCCCCTCAACCTCATGCATGACATGCAGGGATACAAACAGCAACCTGTGTGGAGACATGTGATTAGAGGCATAAGTATCAAACATCCATTCATGCATGGGCAGACTGTGTGATGTAAAAACATACGTGTGACCAAGCCACTGACCTGACCTCCGTGGTGGGCTGAGGTGGTTACAGCTCCATGGGTGTCATCCAGCCGATAGGTGGTTCTACATACAGCTGTTGCGCATCTGCCATCTTTGTGTACACATGTTGTGCCCATGCCGGTGTGAGTATAGGGATGGTGGAGTTGGACGGTTCATTGTATGGACCCTGATACACCAGCAATGGTTCCTGGGACATCTGGTGCATCGCCGGGGGGTGTAGTGTGGGCGGTCCAAAGGTGGCCGTGCCAAACGGGATAGGTGCACGTGATGCCATAGAACCCTAACTTGACTAGGATGGTAGGTGCAGCTGCTGACCCAAGTGTGGGTGAGAGATTGGTGGGAAGGACTGCTGCTGGGCTGATGGGGTTATGATGCGCTGAAGCTCTTGACATGCTCTCCACAAGTGGCTCACCTTACCGTAGTAGTTGTATGTGCTTCCTCCTGCACCCTGACCATGAGCTCATCCTCCTGGCTGAGGCTCGAACTCGCAAGTCCACTTCCGGGCCTGGACTCAGACTTGCAAGTCACAGCTGACAATTGCAAATCCCAGAACTCGTGATCCTGTGTCATGGTGACTGGCAAGCCCGTGTGTTCCAAATGTTTGTGTGTTAGGTACAGGGTGTAATTTCACTTTCTTTCCCTCTTTTTTTTTCAGCTTCCAGAACAAAAGTACCTTACACATACACATTGACATGTTCGCTCATTGGTATGAATCTGTTCATTATGTGACAAGAAGTTGCATCAATGTTTCACTCTTGACCACCTGTGCAATCTTTGCAAAAAAAAAAAGCACCTAGATTATCTGTTCTCCACAACTCTAGTGCAAATTGTACAACGTCATTAGAAATATTATGTATTCTACAATCAGTATTCTGTTTGTGTTTCTTGTCTGTCATAACCAAAACCATGTTCCACACTGTTGCACGGTCCATTGCCATTGATCCTGAAACCTATGTTCTGTGGCAGGAGTCTTTAGAAAAAAAAACATGTGTTATTGAAAGTTACAAGGGAGAAGTTCAACACAACCAGTCTATGACATCTCTAAGACATCATCATCCTCCCTTTCCTCGTTCTCATCATCACCATATCCCTCATGGTCATTCTCATCCTTCGCACTGTCATTGTTACCCTCACTGTCACTACTGTCTGCCCCCTCTCCCTGTACTCCATCCTCCCCTCCAACTCCATCAGAGTCATCAGCAACTGCTGCTGCTAGTTCCCCCAATCTCTCCTACTTTTCGGGCTGCCCTCCTGGCCGCCCTCTCCTTATGCTCCACTTATTCATGCTCCTGAGAGACGGTACCTGAGGGATGGACCGGGAAGTCTTTCAGTGCTTGGTCATTAATCTATGTCTTTAAACACAGCAGGTCCTGCACAGTGATCTGCAACATTGAGCAATGGAAATCAGTAACCACCTGGCCTCCCAGCAAGAAAATTCTCTCGCTGGGAGTGCTGGTGGCAGGCACAGCCAGAATGTGAAGTGCGCACACTGCAAACGTTGATAATGTAGCTGCTGCTCTTTGTAAAAGTTCAGGACGTTCATCTTGCGTCCTCCTCTAAAATCCATCTTGAATGCCTCCACCTCCTCCACCAACGCATCTAGAGCCACTGCTTTCCCCGCCACTTCTGGCTCCTAGAACATGTCTTCCGTGGGGTCTTCTAAGGCCACTTCTAGCATGCTCACGTTCTGGCACTTCTGACATCCACGCTTGGCTAATGTAGTAGGACAACTGAGGTCCTCGGGCTGGCTGCTTGATGAAGCTGCAGCAGGGGTCCACCGCAAGAATCATCATCTGATACTATGCCATCCTCTGCTGCCTTTGTTGCTTCTGCTGCGGCCCTTGCTGCCTCCTCTGCTGCTTTTGCTGCTTTGGCTTCCCTTTTGGCCTGCACCCTTGCATAGAAGGGCCTCATGAACTCCATGAATTTGAGCTCCAGTTCCACCACTGTCTCGATGCCAACCAGCTGCAGAAAGGGTTTGGTATAGAACTAAAAAGATCAACAATCTGAAGAAGAAGAAACACATAAGAATGCAAAAGGAAAGAAGATTCTGAAATTGAAAGTTGAAAATGAGATGGCCATACCACAACCACTACCTTCTCCCCCTCCCCCCCCTCCCCCCCCCAGCAACACATCCACCACCTTACCTTGTGGACCCGCTCAAAGAAGTGGAAGCGGAACCTCGGGTCCAGCGCAGTTGCCACCACCTGTCGCAATCTGGACTTTTTGACATACTTCTCCAACTTTACTACGACACAGAAATGAAAATCATGAAATTAGGAATAGCACCACAACATGATCAGCACTCATCACCACAGCCACTGCTCCATCACCATCACCACAGGCAGAAAATCATCACCACAGCCACAACTCCATCACCATCACCACAGCCAAAGCCCCATCACCACTGCCACCCACAGCCACATCCCCATGACCATCACAGCACCATCTCACCTTGTCCACACAGCTCTTCAGGCCCGGCTCCAGCACGAGCAGGAACCGCTTTCTTCACAGACTTCTTCTCGGTTGCCCCTGCCACCAGGCGCCAGCCGTGGAGGCGATGCAAGATTTTGCTAAAAAATGGATGAACGAGGGACAACGTGGGGTAATCTGTCAGGAATGGTGNCCCCCCCCCAGCAACACATCCACCACCTTACCTTGTGGACCCGCTCAAAGAAGTGGAAGTGAAACCTCGGGTCCAGCGCAGTTGCCACCACCTGTCGCAATCTGGCCTTTTTGACATACTTCTCCAACTTCACTATGACACAGAATAGCACCACAACATGATCAGCACTCATCACCACAGCCACTGCTCCATCACCATCACCACAAGCAGAAAATCATCACCACAGCCACAACTCCATCACCATCACCACAGCCAAAGCCCCATCACCACTGCCACCCACAGCCACATCCCCATAACCATCACAGCACCATCTCACCTTGTCCACATAGCTCTTCAGGCCCGGCTCCAGCACGAGCAGGAACCGCTTTCTTCACAGACTTCTTCTCGGTTGCCCCGGCCACCAGGCGCCAGCCGTGGAGGCGATGCAAGATTTTGCTAAAAAATAGATGAACGAGGGACAACGTGGGGTAACATGCTCACTCTCGCTCGTCCGCTCCTGCACCTTCAAGCCCTTCACAGCTTGTCAACCCAAGCCCTGCAAGGTTGATCACGTGCCGATCCTGGAGCTACGCCTTGGTCAAGTAATCCGCGAGCATGTGCTTTGTGTTGAAATGCTGCAGCACAACCTGTCCCTTCTCCACCATGTTGCGCACGTGGTGGTAGCGCACGTCGATGTGCTTCATCCTCCTGTGATGCGTCGGGTTTTTGGTCAGAAAAATGGAGCCAGTTTTGTCCTCTTGGACCCCCGTAGGCACCTGCTGCCACACGCCCAACTCCCCCGGCAATCTGCGAAGCCGCACTACTTCCTTGACCGCCTCGGCCAGAGCGATGTACTCGACCTCCATTGTGGAGGTGGCGTCGCAGTCCTGCTTCCTGCTGCACTACAAGACCGCTGCACCTGCAAGGAAGAACACATAGCCAGAAGTGGACTTCCTCTTGTCCACATCGCCGGCGTATTTTGCGTCAGTGTAGCAAACCAGCTGCAAGGGGTCTGACCTCCCCTTCCATCGTACTTTAGGCGCGCGTGCCGCGTTGCCTATAAGTACCAGAGGATGCGCTTCACCGCTGTCCAGTGTAGTGGTCCAGGGTTGGCCACGTACCTACTCACATGACCCACAGCGTAGGCCAGGTCCGGCCGAGTTGCCACCATGGCATACATCAGGCTGTCCAGTACAGATTGGTAGGGCACCTCCGCCATGTCCTCCGTCTCCTCTTTTGTTTGCGGTGCCATCGCTGTACTCAACTCACCGCTTTTGGAGACCAGACTGCCCACTGGTTTGCAGTCCTCCATGCCGTACCGCTTCAGGACCTCCGCCACGTACTTGGCCTGTCCCAGCTCAAGCGTGCGCGTCCTCCAGTTCTCGTGATGCTCACCCCGAGGTAGTACTCCAGCTCCCCAATGTCCGTCATGTTAAATCTGTTGCTAACCTGCTCCTTGAGCTGTTGCAAAGCCGCCTGATCTGATGAACACAGGATCAGATCGTCCACGTAGAGTGCAAAAATCTGATGGAGTCCCTTGCTTTGCCACACGTACACGCTCTGGTCTTACTCACTGTGCTTGAAGCCGAGCTTTGCCATGTAGCCGTCCATATGTTGGTACCAGTACCTAGGCACCTGTTTTTGCCCTTACAAGGCCTTCCGCAGTTTGCACACTTTGCCCTCAGGTGCATCCACCCCCTTCGGCACCTCAAGGTAGATCTCCTTGTCGATGATTTCAGTCTGGAATGACGTCTTGACATCCATTTGGTGGATCTCCATGTCCTTTGCGGCTGCCACCGCGAGGACCGTTTGGATGCTTGTGAACTTGGCGACAGGTGCGAACATCTCATCATAGTGTTCGCCTTTTCTCTGCGTGTACCCCTTTGCCACTAGCCGCACCTTACAAATCTCCACCTTGCTTTCCTTGGTGAGATTCACCTTGAATACCCACTTGGAGCTGATCGCCTTCACCCCCTCAAGCTGATCCACCAGCTCCCAAGTGCCGTTCTTAGCAAGGGACGCAAGTTCAGATTTTATTGCTTTGCCCCACTGCTGCCCGTCAGGCCGTGCAAGCACCTCTCGCACAGTTTTCGGCTCCGTTGTGACTGCCATCATGCACCGCGCTATGCCGACCCTGCAGTCCGTGGTTGCGTCGTACTGCTTTGCCGCATTCCGCTGCCTTTAGCTGCGATGCGGTGACCTTGGTGACGCTGGCTGCTGGTCTTGCTGCTGCACTGCTGCAACGTTGTCCTTGGCCACGGGCTCCCCCGCATCGGCTGTTGCGTTCTGCGCTCTAGCAGCACCTACACCTGCTACACTGTCTTGCTGCGCTCCAGCACCGCCATTCTTTGAAGTCCCGTCATCGACCTCTGCAGCCGCCAGCTCCTCCTCACGCTCAAAGAGTTAGAACCACCCCCCCTGGTTTGGAGAGTGTGCTGTGTCGATGTTGCTGCTGCTGTAGTAGCTTTGCTGCTTGTCAAACGTGACGTTGCGGCTGGTGATGACGTCCTGCGTCCGTGGATTAAAGAGGCGGTACGCCTTGAGCGCACTCTTGTACCCAACAAATGCGTATGCCTTTGCACGCGGGTCCAGTTTGAAGTCCTTTCTTTGCGCGGCCTGCACCAACGCGTGCGCCTTGCACCAGAACGCTTTCAGGTGCGCCACGCTTGCTTTGCACCCGCTCCACGCCTCATACGGCGTCTTCCAGCCTTCCTTCCCCTTCCGCACTGTCGTTGGGGTGAGGTTGGTGATGTAGCACGCCATGCTCACGGCCTTGGCCCACAGACTCCATGGGAGTTTAGAATCCACGAGCATCGTCCGTGCCATTGTGAGCAGCATCTGGTTCACACACTCTACCATGCCATTAGATTGTGGTGTGTACGGAGTGGCCGGCTGCCACTCAATCCCATGCTCCTTCAGCCACCCTCTGCAGCTCACATACTCACCGCCATGGTTGCTGCATAGCGCTCTGACCTTGTGGCCAGTCTGCCTCTCCACCGCTGCGACATACTTCTTGAGCCGGTCTAGCACATCGCTCTTCTTCTTCATGAAGTAGACGTATAGTTTTCTGCTGCGATCGTTGCTGAAGGTGACAAAGTACCGTACACCCCCAATGGAAGGCGTCTTGATCGGCCCGCACACATCACTGTGCACGACCTCAAGCAGCTTCTTTGCCCGATGTTGTATGTCTTTAAACGACTTGTGCTTTGCCTTGCCCACAATGCAAGGCTCACACTTGTGCTCTGCGGAATCTGTTGTTATGTCTGCTGCATCGGTGATGTTGAGGCTGCAAACTATGTCGTGCTTTGCCGTATCCTGCACGACTGCGGGCGACGAGTGCCCCAAGCGCCAATGCCACAGCTGCAAATCTGCTCCCCCGCCTTTTGTGAGGTTGACGATACGCACTGGCCGGTCTGCCGCGTCTGATGCCGAGGGGATGACCTTGGTCTCAACGATGTAGAGTTCTCCCTTGTGCTTTGCTTCGAGTACGACCTCAGCGTCATCGTCCATCTGAACGACTGCAACTTTCATACGGAAAACCACTTCATACCCCTTGTCTATCAAGCGGTATACACTCAAAATGTCAGCCAGGCCTGGAACATGTTGCACATTTTGGATAACATGCTACACCTTTTAACCACAAACCGCCACCTCCACGTCCACATCACCTTGGTCGGCCGCAGGTTCGACCTTGTCGTTGGTGGTCACCATGGCCTTTGTTGACTTGGTGCAGTTGATGAACCCCACCTTCTTGACTTGGGTATGCTCATACGCACCTGAGTCAAGGCACCTCCGGTTGGCACCCTTCAGGTTGTGGTTCTTTGTGCCGTTGAGGAGCACCTTCTTACCTTTGGCGCCTTTCCCGCCGCCCTACACCTCCTCCGGGCATTCTTTGGCCCAACGACTCTCCTTGCCATAGTTATGACACGCACCGCTCTTGGCGCCCTTCTTGTCGCCGCCCTTACTGCCGCCTTGCTTGCCGCTGCTGCTACCACCCTGTGTTTTGGTGACCAGGGCTGTAATGAGGTGCCCCCTCTTTTTCAGGCTTGCGCGGGATCTCGCCTGGGTTTTGAGGGTACTCGGGACATTTTTCCGTTTTCCGGATATTCGGGATGGAATTCCGCGGAGAGGTCCGGCTCGACCCCGACGGCTCGCGGATGCGGGGATGCGAGGATGCGAGGACACGAGGAGAGAGCGAGCGAGTGCGCCCTCTACACGCCAAGGGCGTGTTTCACTCGTACCTTTGCGTGGCGTTCTGAACACGCCACGCGAGGGTGGCTTCTCCTCCTCTCGGCGAGTAGCGTACCGGTTACACTACCCACCGAGGGACTGCCTCGGCGGCAGCCCTCCGACACCGGATGCGATCGACTACGACAGCGGTACTTTCGGTGGCATGCGCAACAACACAACCGCACTCACCGTTGGGAAGCATACGCGGTGACGTGCGCCGCATGCAGCGGCTTGCCGAGAGAGAAGACAGAACGTCGATCTCGACGATCGACGGCCAAGCATTTCTCGCACTAGGCATTAGCACCAGGTTCAGGTGCAAGCAGAGCACTCGGTTCACGAGCAAGTAGCCTGCTACAACAAGCTAGTAAGAAGTAGACCAGGGCCAAGACAGGCCAGCCAATCAGTATAAACACCTTGTACTTTGTTCATTGTAATTAACCTGTATTTTCCAATTCTGGCTTCCAGATTTCTCCAATTCTATCTTTCCGCTGCAACTATGCTTTCCATACACCAAGGCTAAATCTACAGAGAGCACACACTCTCACATCTGGTATCAGAGCCAGAGCCATGCGTTGGGCGGGAGCGCCGCCGGAGCTCTACAGACGTCAAGGACCAAACGCACGGAGTCCCCCGGACAACGTCGAGGTTGATGGAGAGGGAGATTGATGGACCAGACTTCAAAGCCAACACACGAGCCAACCTCTAGAAACATTTTTGTGTTTCTAGAGTGTCCACACGGCCTACCGTGCACACGGGAGACAACGGGTGACTCCTATGCACATGAAAGACGTCAGATTTTCATCCCGGACTCCCGAATTGCTGCCGAATTTGTTTTTCGATTGCTACCGAAACGCTACCAAATCTTTTCTAAGGATCTCCTGCAGCCAAGAAATCCACTAGAGCCATGTAGCAGGCCCTGTAGCAGATCGTAGAGTAGCTAGGAGCCCTCAAGTTGGAGAATGAGCAGCTCAATTAGCAGATAATTGACTTCCAAGATGGGACTCACGCTGGACAGGTTTGGGCGGCCCCGTCAAGGAGTCCGCCAAGACCAAAGTCAAAGGCTTTGGAAGCATTCAATCCCTCAGTCAAAGGTGCGAGCGTACGGACCTGGTTGTTCGCGATGAATAGCTTCTTTGGGGCTCTGGGTCACCCTCCAGAGGACGATGCTGTGCGTGTGTCATTTGCGGTGACACTGCTACGTGGAGCGGTATTGGAGTGGTGGAGGCAGCTGAATATGCTGGCCACTCGAGGTGGAGGTGGGAACGCGGCTGTGCAACATGCAGTGTTGTGGCAGCCAGGCGCAGGGCAAGCTGAAGCTCGCATGCTGACAACATGGGAGCAATTCAAGCAGGCCATCAGGGATCGGTTTGATCTCATAAACGCCTCCATGTTTGCATGCAACAAGCTGAAGCAGCTGAAGCGGATTGGCTCGGTGTAGGAGTACGAACGCCGTTTCTTGTCGTTGTGCTCAAAGATTGATGACATGAGTGAGCCGGAGATGGTGGACAAATACCACGACGGCTTGAAGGCCAAAATTCAGCGCACGCTGGCACCCAGTGGAATCATGGAGTTCCAAGCGATGGCGGCCACTATTGAGCGCGTTGACACGCTACGCCATCATGGAGTGGGTTTTTGTGAGAAGCAGGAGAATTTTCGGCGTCAAGCACAGCACCAACAAACCGACCCCATGGAGATCGATACAGCGCAAGGAAGCCAGCTGTAGAGCAAGCCGCATGGTGGGAATTGATAGATCTGCGAAAAGCTTAGGCACCACAAGAAGGACTGCAAGAAGAAGCAGCAGCGAGACGGCAACCAGCAGTGAGTGGCGAGCAGCCAACTGCTGGCAAAGCTTCATCCGCATTAGCAAACACCAATCCCAAAAGTCCTTTGACAACTAGGGAGCTGCCGAGTGTATTGCTGCGGAGCGAAGGAAGCGGGAGCGTTTCGGGAATCCTCTTGAAAGCCGAAATTTTATCGGCTGGTTCTGCAGATGACGAGGGGCGCCAGACTCGCCGACAGATTAAAGCATTACTGGATTGCGACACGTCACACTCCTTCTTCAACGACAAGCTTGCAAAAAGGTTGGGACTTGCATCGCTACCTGGGAAGCCAACTACGGCCAAGTTGGTGCAAGGGGAGCTATAGTCCGGACTGCCTCAAAAGCCTCTGAGGATCCGTCTGGGTGAGCTGTCGTGCAATGTGAACTTTTGCGCGTGCCCGATGGACGCCTATGACACCATTTCTGGGCATGACTGGCTGCACCGGTGGAATCCTGCTTTGGATTAGGTGCGTAGCCAGGTGAAAGTGAAGAGATGCACAGAGTAAATTGTTTTGCCGTTATGGGTAGAGGAGAAGGACTCCAAGGCAGGCAAGGTGCAGCAGTTGAGTTACGTGCAGCTAAAGCACTCATAGCGTAAGGGGGACCACGTCTACTTTGTGTGGATTTGGTAGAAAGAAACAGCAGAAGAGGTGGAAGTGTTGGCGGCAGAGGCAAAGCAACAAGAAGGAGAGCAGCAGAAAGCACCAGCAGCAGAGCTGTCGAAAGGCGTCAAGGGAGTGTTGGACAACTTCGGTGACGTGTTTCCTGCAGAGCTGCCAAAGGGTTTACCATCCAAGCAGAACATCGACCACAGAATTGAGCTGGTTCCTGGAGCAACTCCAACGGTGCGCGCTGCTTATCGCATGAGCGATAATGAGCTAGATGAGCTGAAGAAGCACTTGGATGAGCTGATGGAGCAGGGGTTCATGAGACCGTCGGTGTCACACTACGTTGCACCGGTCCTCTTTGTGAAGAAGAAGACAGGGGAGCTGCGGATGTGCGTGGACTATTCTGCACGGAACAACGCAATGATGAAGAATCGGTACCCGTTGCCGAGGGTCGAGGAGTTGTTTGACCTGCTGAGGGGAGCGCAATACTTCAACAAGATTGATTTGCGCTCATGATACCATCATATCCGGATTGCGGAGTAGGATGTGGAGAAGACGGCGTTTTGGATGCGGTACGGCCATTTCGAGTACCTCATGATGCCGTTTGGGTTGACCGACGCTCCTGCAATGTTCATGAGCCTCATGAACAGGATCTTCTACCCTCACTTAGACCAGTTCATGGTGGTGTTCCTTGACGACATCCTCATCTACTCCTAAACTTTGGAAGAGCATCAGCAACACTTTTGGCAGATGTTGGACATTCTTACACTCGGAAAGAGAAGTTTTTTGTGAAACTCTCCAAGTGTGAGTTTGAGAAGTAAGAGGTGGAGTTCCTTGGGCACATCGTGAGCGGCAAGGGTCTCCGTATGGACCCAAAGAAGGTGGAAGGTGTGAAGCAGTAGCTGACACCAAAGTGCGTACGTGAAATCCAGGTTTTCCTGGGATTTGTCAACTATTATCGGAAATTCATGCGGGGGTATGCAGAAAAGGGTGTGCCACTGACTCAGCGCCTGAGGAAGGATCACTAGTGGGAATGGGGCGATCAGGAGCAGAAGAGCTCCGGTCTTAGTGCATCCGGATTCATCCAAGGAGTACGTCATGGCGACGAACGCAAGCAACTATGCCATTAGGGTAGTGCTGATGCAGGATCACAGGAAGGGGCCGCAGCCAATTGCGTACACGTCTCGCAATTTGCGAGGTCAGGAGCTCCACTACGCAATCCATGAAAAGGAGATGCTGACGGTGATCCATGCGCTCAGGCACTGGAAGTGCTACCTCAAGTCGCGGCGCTACGTGGTCTTCACCGATCATTATGCCCAGAAGTGTATGAAGACGTAGCCAAACCTCAGTCGCCGACAGTACGAGATCCAATACAAGCCTGGAAAGGTGAACCCAGAAATCCTTTATCAAGGAGGCCGGACTTGAGCCTCAATGCCATCTCAGTGATGATGGGATCTCCAGTCATGCATAGCCTGTTCAAGCACATCGATGGCATGCAGAGTGAGTTCATGGGTGGTGCGCTGAAAGACGCCACGTGGGATGGAACCTATTGGCGAAGGGGGTAGGAGCAAAAAACTGTTGTGCCGTACTATGTGCTATTAAAGTAGTTGTTGCTAGAGGAGGCGCATGACACCCACTACTCGGGTCACTTTGGCATTGACAAAACGCTCAAAGTCTTGGCATGCCAATACTGGTGGTCATCAATGGCAACTTATTGTAAGATGTTTATGAGCAGCTGCGATGTGTGCCAACGCATCAAGGCACGGAGGACCAAGCGACCTGGGGAGATGCAACCATTGTGTGTACCTGAGAGGGCAGGGACAGACATCTCGCTTGACTTCATTGGCGGGTTGCCACGCAGCAGGATAACAACACAGTGTTGGTGGTGTTGGACCGGTTTTCTAAGATGGCACATTTCATTACATGTCCAAAGAGTATCACAGCTGCCGGGACAGCTCAACTCCTCCTTAGTCATGTCATCAAGCTGCATGGAGTGCCAAAGTTGGTGGTCTCAGATCGCGATCCACGCTTCACTTCGCAATTCCAGAGATATCTCAGGGAGAAGCTGGGCACGCGGGTGCAACTGACCACGGCATACCACCCATAGAGCGATGGGTAGACAGAGGGCACAAACCAGACTTTGGAGCAACTGTTGCCGAGCATGGTCCCATCGTATGGTGAGGGTTGGGAGGAGAAGCTTGGAGTGGCAGAATTTGCCTACAACTCAACGGTGTCAGCATCAACAGGAAAGTCACCGTTTGAGGTGGTTTATGGCCACCAGCCACTGAGCCCAGCCGCCCTTGCTACGGCAAAATTTCTTCCGGCTGTGCAACGGATTGCTGAAGGGTTTGCCACCACTTGGGATGTGGTGCGGCAACGGCTGTTGAAGGCAAAAAAGCAACAGAAGCAGCAGGCAGATAAGCATCGCTCTGCGGAGGAGTTCCAAGTGGGAGGTGAGGTGATGCTGAACTCTGTGAACCTGCAGCTGATGGGAGTTGGGAGTCCCAAATTGAAGCCACGATGGGTGGGTCCGTTTTGCATTCTAGAGAAGTGGTCGACTGTATCATACAAGCTGGAACTGCCAGCTCACTACACCATCCATCCGGTGTTCCACATCTCCGTACTTTGTGCCTATCGCAACCCCAATACCTTCTTTTAGGGTTGTGGGATAGCTCCACCCCCTACTATTCAGGTTGAGGGTAGTGAAGAGTTTGAGGTGGACAAGATTCTGGCGGACCGCCAGAGGGGACGTCAGTGTGAGTTTCTGTTGAAGTGCATGGGGTACCCGACGGAGCACAACTCTTGGGAGCCAGAGGCCAAGTTCCACGTTGGGGGTACCAACACTGCTCTCCAGGAGTACCTCAGGCGTGCCAGGACGTCGCGTCTCCAATGGGGGAGGTAAATGTAATGAGGTGCCCCCTATTTTTCTGTCCTACGCGGGGTCTTGCCTGGGTTTCAGGGGTACTCGGGACATTTTCCCGTTTTTCGGATATTCTGGGCAGAATTCCGCGGAGAGGTCTGGCTCGACCCCGACAGATCGCGGGTGCGGGGATGTGAGGACGCGAGGACGCGAGGGTTGAGCGAGCGAGTGCGAGCTCCACATGCCAAGGGCGTGTTTTTCTCGCACCTTTGCGTGGTGTTCCAAACACGCCATGCGAGGGTCGCTTCTCCTCCTCTCGGCGAGTAGCATATCGGTTACCCTACCCGCCGAGGAACTACCTCGGCGGCAGCCCTCCGACACCGGATGCGGTCAACCGCGAAAACGGTACTTGCGGTGGCGTGCGCAACAACACAACCGCACTCACCGCCGAGAAGCATACGCGGTGACGTGCGACGCACGTAGTGGGTCACCGAGAGAGAAGACACATCGTCGATCTCAACGATCGACGGCCAAGCATTTCTTGCACTAGGCATTAGGTGCAAGTAGAGCACCAGGTTCAGGTGCAAGTAGAGCACTCGGTTCAGGAGCAAGTAGCTTGCTACAACAAGCTAGTAAGAAGTAGACCAGGGCCAAGACATGCCAGCCAAACAATACCTTGTACTTTGTAATGTAAATACCTTGTACTTTGTTCATTGTAATTAACCTGTATTTTCAAGTTCTCGCTTCCAGATTTCTCCAAGTCTATCTTTCCGCTGCAACTATGCTCTCCACACACCAAGGCTAAGTCGCCAGAGAGCACACACTCTCACAAGGGCAGATGAGGATGACCAGGTCTTGCCACCGCTGCGTCGGTGTACCTCGTTGCGGATGTACTCAGCGAATGTGCCGTAGGTAAGTTTATCCTCCTCCCAACCTCCCAATACGGTGATGAGAGGGCTCCAGATGTTGGGTAGAGCCATGAGGAGTGCCATTGCCTGTATTTTTGTGTCAATCTTGCACCGGACATCATTGCATTGCGAGAGAAGAGACTCGATCTGCTGCATGGCGGAAATGATATTCTCACCCTTCTCAATCCTCACAGTCAAGAGTGGCTTCACTGCGAAGATCTTGTTGGCTAGGGACGTTGATTGGTGGATGGAGCAGAACTTCTTCCCCGCGTCTGCCGCCAGAGCACAGCCATGGATAAAGCCCCATTGAGATTTGTGTTGCATCAAAAGTAGGAGCAGCAGTGACTCCGTGTTCTTCTTCGTGAAGGCGGTCTTCTCCTCGTCCGTTGTACTCTTACCTTGAACCTCCGTGTCCTTCATAAGCTCCAGTAGTCCCTTGTGCACGAGGTGGATCTCAAAATGCCACCGCCACATTCCAAATCCAAGGCCTTCCATGTACTTTTGGATGGGCGAGGACTCCTGCTTGTGCACCATGTTAAACTTCTACTATGGATAGTCTCAAAGTGCGACGGTGACTTCACCCTGAGCGACACTCCCATGCAGTGCGGAAGCTGTGAACGTCTAGATAGGCAAGTAAGGGCTGTGGGCCCATAATCTCTTGTCAAGAATGGTGTTGTGGCATGCCCTAAACCACCTAAGTGTACACAGCTGCTTAGTGCAAAGATACTTCCAAGGGAGGTGTGTGCTTTGGGTCGCCACAACACCAAGGGACCATAATTCTTGCAGAAAACAGATTGTGGAAACTGAGAAATGCTGAGAATCATTAATGGTTAGTTATTTTGGTGAGCTTACATCAGATTGTGATAGCCTGTGATCTAAGCTTTCCAACGCATCCAAGCACGTCCAAAATGGGGCAGTAGAGACCCTGCTACTTTCGTCGAAGTAACCCTTGGTGGAGCCATCCACCGTGCCTTACACGCTAGGCAACGGGAGGCGCTTTGACGATGACCTGTCGGAGCGCCTTTTCTCATTCAGAAGTCAAGGTCTCTCTGGTCAAGGAAGTCCTTATGGCTACTTCATTCATGCCCCTTGTGCATTTGGAGCACGTTGGAGATGAACTTGGACCACCGCGGTGGAGTTCTCCCGTCACCCATGACTGAGACCCAAATTCCACCCGCCGACCACATGAACTTTGGATGTGGCTAGCTTTCTGAATTCTCAACCAAATCAAGCAACTGAAAGCTTGAAACTGCATGGCAAAACCAACCACTCTATAGTGGTCCAACCAGGGAAATGGCAAACGGCATCAATGGAAGGGGCACTATTTAACATAATCTTGACCTGAAGTATCCTCAGTAAAGCCCTTGAAGGGCTTGACGATTGTAATGACCAAGCACAGGAGCTCCCAACCCTGCCTGCTGGGAATGAGGTTAGGCTCTCTGGGTTGGAGCCACTCATTGAACATATCCTTGGTCTTCACACGCATTCACACATGTCTAGTGTTGAATTCCGATGCGTTGGAGGTCCCTGGTGCAAAGGTCACTCGATGCGCATGACACACATTCAGTACCGACAACGTTCCCTTGGCTGAGCGGCTGACAAACTTCACAATGTCCCGTGTGGTATTTTTATGCTCCTCCACCTCAGGCACCACAATAGGATCTTTCACAGCAAGGTTGAGCACCTGGCCCATGCAGTGGATGCGCCCATCCTTGCTGAACTTGTCATTCTAGAGCACCAAGAAGTTATCCACTATGTTTTCGTTCACTGTGGCATTATCCACTTCATGAGGAGGCAGACGAGGCAGAGGAGGAGGTGGATGAAGACAAAAATGCAATGGTAGCGGCGGCATCAATTGCATGATAAATACACTTATTCTGCAAAGCGCTACACCAGTCGGTGAGGTGCTACTCAATAAATGCTCAGAGAACATCAATACCCAGGGGAGCATCATCAGGAATGGGCTCAGCGTCATGGTACTTGAGCTCATAGGCTTTGACCTCCCTGAAGATGTCAGATAGCTCAGAGATGAGGCCATTAACGATGGAGAGGACTGCTGGTAGTTGCCCAGTTGCTACCTTATCCACGTCGCGCAACAATCTGAAACTCCAAACCCAGTAGGCATCAGCATTCTCATCAGCACACATCGACCGCTTGTTGAAGTAGACAGTGATGACGTTCTTTCTTGCATGTCATGTTGCTGTAATATGGTCCTTGATGCGAGCGTATGCATCACCTGGGATAGCAGACATGCAACATGCGGTTTTGTTATTGTAGGACCTGATCTCATCAGTAACATTGCGCACTCCACAAAGAAGAGGACGAGTAGCGTGCAATGAATCTGACTTGACAGGGACAGATGGAGGATTTATAGTGGGACCATGCTCATGGTAACATTCCCGTAGCTTCTCTCCTTGTGTCCATTCACTAAAGAGGATCTCCCAAGACAATAAGGTGAGGTTGGAGGTGAACTGAGGTGGAGACATGTCAAATTCATGCTAGCGTTGAGGAGGATATGCGAGAGCTTTGGCTGTTGTCCTGCCGGCTGTGGATGTAACTACGGCTAAGGGGGTTGGACTGAATGGAGCCAGAAATGTTGGGTGCAGAAGCGGGTGGAGCGGAGAATGCAGCAGCAACATCATCAGTAGTGGATGCATAGGGGATGGTGAGTAGCATGGGCTGGAGACAGTTCAGGACCAAGTCTGTTATGTGAACCGCAGAGTTATCCTGATCAAATTTCTCACAACACAGCCTTCATTCAGTTATGCACTGGATAGTGAGAGCAGGATTGCAGTGTGATCACGCTGCAACTCTGCTTGCAAGGCAGCAAACTGGAAATTGCCTACTGACATTAAGCAAGCGACGTCACTTTGCAAGGAGTTTTTTTGCAAAGTTTCCCTTGCAACAGTGTGCGTGAGAAACATATGGTGGATGTCTCAGCTCGAGGTTGTGCTGCAAGGCAGTGGACCTACACGCACAAACATGCCAACACAAAGAAAGAGGAGATACTAAGAGAGAGCAAGGAATGGTACCACAGTCACCATGCCATGCGGCGAAGTGAGAAGATAGGAGGAAGTGCAGCCGTAGCGGATGATGCAATGAAGGCCACAGTATGTTTCTTTGACACGAGGAGGCTGGAAGTACCTGCCAGGGCAGCAGCAAAGAGTGTAGAGACTACTGCTGCTGTGGAGGCAATTACAAGAATGTGATGACTGAAGCTCGATGCTGATGGAGTAGAGGAAGCCAGCAACGCTGAAGTATGGATGGATGCCACTTTTCTAAATTGGGCAGTTCCTGCTACTACAGCCGTTGCTTCTACTACTTCTTCTGTAGCAGCAATGTGGGTGGCCATGTTGACTGCACCTGCAACAAGGGGATCCTGGTAAAATGTAAACAGCTCTACCAACAAGGGGATGTTGTATAGATGTAAACAGCTCTACCAGCAGCAGTGCTGGCAACTGCACGGGCAGCACGGGCAGTGGCATGCTGCTGCTGATGTGGAGGTAACAACACCGCTAGAGACCAGCGCTGCCTCCAGAACAAAAAGAATGTCAAGAATGCAAATCAAGCTGACTCTGAACCAGATGTAGTCGTGGAGGAAGAGGAACGAGGAGCTGAGTACTTATAAGCTTCTGCAACAGCTGCTTGTAACTCCCAACCAAGGGCAGCATGCTGACTTTGCCGACGTGTTCTATGGACAACGGGTGGGCTTATAGGAGATTGAAGATGCCGTTGGTCCCCTTGAGTCCCCGTGGCAGGCGCGCGGTGAGTCATCCAAGGCTAACTGACAGGATGTAGTGTTCTTAGCATCATCCTTCCTCTTGTAGTAATCAGGTTGTAATCATCGTCAGGGTGGCCTTCGTGGTTGTAGCAATGAAGGCGCGACCACTGCTTATGTACAATCTTGCCTCGTAGTATTCTACCTCATGTTTAATGTGTGCACGCTCACTCGCAGATGTAGTTGATGTAGTGATTGGCTCTGTGTCTGGTGACGACACCAGAGTGTTGGCAGTTCCGCTGCCGCTCAGGATAGCTAGTCACGAAGTCGCATGGAAAAGGTTTGGTGCGGCCATGACTGAGGCTGATACACCAGAGGTTGAGTGTCTGGCCAATGCCCCTGTTATTGCTACTGATGTTACTGATAGCATGGTGACGGGGGCAGCCGGCGCATTCATGCAGATGCGTGTTCCATTTGGCTGCTATGTCAGCAACGGCTAGACGCCTCCAATATGCACCGGTACAATGCACAGAAATGGGAACAAAGATGTCCTGAGGTTTTTAGTGTAGCCGCCAAGGAGACGGCGGCAAACTTGCAAAGCAGTGTGCACATGAGCAATGCGTTGCTGGCAGGACTGCTGAAACAGAGGCAGTAGTTTTGGCCACTCCAACTGATGGAGCGAGTGCAAGTGCACAAAGAGACAAATAAGACCAGAGTTTAGGTCAGCCCCCAAAGAGACAACGACAATGGAGCAGATTAGTGGGCACACGGACACCGTGCTTTGGGCATAGGCGCTCCTAGAGAAGGAGTTAAGGGTTCCTTAATCGATGGAGCGGATGTTATTGCTTGGGGGTCAAGGAGTCTCCAGGATTATGATAGCCACCGACGCTGAAGAGACGGCAATGATAGAGCAATACAATGCGTTCTAGAGTAGAGGTGCTACTGTAGAAGCACCAATTTCGGTTGCCTTGACTACCGAGACGAGTGCTTGTGCTTGGGGTTCAACGAGGCTCCGAGATTAGGACTGCTGTCGATGCAGAAGAGACGGTGACGAAAGAGTGGGGCAGTGTGCACATGAGCAGTGTGCCACATGCGTTACTGTTTCTGCAGAAGTAGCACCTGTGGCTGCTTCAACCACTGTTAGGACAAGGAAATGCCACGATTCTGGGCCCGGCCCTGGATCAAGAGTGGAGGGAGAGGGTCTATTTGTGTAGCGAGGAGGTGCAGGCCTCCCTGCTCTGATACCAGTAGAGACGAATGACACGCGCGTGTCCACGGAATGGAGCAAATGGGCTTGGCCCTAAGGAAAATCTTACTGCTCACACATGTGAGTAGCAAGTAACAAAGCAATGAGGGGATAGAAGCCGCTTGACCGGGCCACCCACGCGAGAGGCTCACATGGGGCCCGGACGCCACCCAGGGATCG
>SZWC01026051.1:14049-33371 GCA_023375785.1 Penium margaritaceum
ATAGGACGGTGTTTCCACGTCAGCAACAGGAGTCTGGGAAGCTTCTATGTACTTTCTCAGAGGACGAGAAACACTGAATTTGGCTTCTTTTCCTCAGAGGATGAGAAACACTGATTTTGTTGTATGTGGTCTCTTTTCTTCCACCAATATGTGCTGAGGTAACAGCTGCTTCAAAACAACTGACGGTATTTGAAGCAAAGTGATAGCAATAACTGAAATTTTGTATCTCCTTTTCAGACGTTTCGTGCAATGTCTGAAAACAAAAACTCTCACAAGTAGGTGAAAGAAAGTGGGACACTGATATGTACCATTGTGGAAAAGCTTGAGGCTGATAACCATTGTTGACATTTGCTGTTGCACGCCTGCAAGGAGGTCATGCTGGAGTTTGCTTAATAGGTATAAACTGCTGAGAAACATTGCAAAAGGTCTCAAAATACACAAATTCTAACCAGCATTATTGATCGGAATTACACGTCTACATAGGCTCACCCCGTCTAACCTCCATGCAAGAAACCTACTTCCCAACCTTGTTTTCAGCTTGCCACAAATGCTTTGTTAGTGATATTTCCACTAATCGAGAAACGATACTTGCTTGACATCTTATGATGAGCACACATGACATGCATGCAAATGTTTGTGACTGAGCATGCTCCGTCGTAGGTATTGCCCACAACTCGGGTCATTGTTCCGCCTTGCTTCAAGCAAACCTTCTATGCCATGTCTTTTTTAGAACACTTGTAAAGCGTTCAGAAGAAGTGCAACTAAAAAAAAAGGATTGAATGAACCAAAATAAACAAAGAAAACTGGCTCTTCTCTGTGCTTCCACCGGCATCCACCCATGCGTTACCACTCTTGACAGCTTCCGTCACAGTATGAATGGTTTAGCATTAGGCTGTACGCGTATTTTAAGCTTATATGTTAAGGTGCTATCTAGGTCAAGACACGTCATTTGCACACGTGTAGAAAAGAAACATGTGTATCCTCCCACATAGGCACCTACTTGCAGCGAGTGGCAGCATTAGCTCTCCTGCACAGACCCTCACACTCACCACTGGCTAGTACCGGTGTAGCAGCCTGATCAAGGAATGCAAATTAACTCGTAGCTTGCAGTGATTAGTGAGTATAGTGGCGACCACACCGCAGCTCCCTGGTCAAACGGGTCGTTGTACAGCCCTCCCAACCCTCAGGCTAGACAAGCATGCAGCATGAGGCCATAATCATGAGAGCATTCCAGGCAGGTGATGGAACCGGCCGTGTTCTGCTGAGCCCCACCAGCAGCAATTGGTGATGGGTCAGCTTAGATGGCGGAAACAGCCTTTGCGGCCCCATCAGGGTTGATTTGCTACACGCGACAAGGTTGCCATGTTTTTTGCCAGGAGGATGGATTTTGTCCAGCCTTCCCCACCCACCTTGCAGGGTGTCGGAACAACCGGTGGACAGACAGCGTTAACATTTAGGTGTCATTTCTCAAGAGTGCTAGTTAGATACACAGCCTCAGTTCCAAATCCAGGATCCCCTCATCAAATAAGAAGGGAGGTGGTGAGGGGTTGGTGGGTCTCCAAAGGCCTCCCATGTTGCAGTCCTGTGCTTTCATTCTCTGGGGAATATAGGACTTTTTCCCACTGGAATCTGGAGGCCCGCTAGCAAGCACCCTGTCGCCTATTGGCAGCCCCATAGAAAGTACCAGCAGAAGGGGGGAAGGAGGCAAACCCCCTCTGAGAGAGGCCAGGGGAGAGGTGGGTGCTGCTGCATTTGAGTAGGTTATGGAAGGCATCAGTTGGCATGCATGGGACTCCGAGAACAATGAGACAGTAGGCAAGCTGCTTGTATTTGCATCCTTGCTGCTTTCGGCAAAGCAGGGCGCCGCTGATGCACCAGCTGCTGCTGCTGCTGCTGCTGCTGCTCCTGCTGCTGCTGCTGCTGCTGCTGCAGTTGCTGCAAGACTTAGGCACGGGGATGAAGGAGGATGAGCACTGGAAGATGCATACATTGATGCTACAGGTGGTGCTTCCAGGGGCCGTGGGCGCTTGTGTTTCAGCAAATCTACACACCCTTGTTGGCAGGATGAGGCAGAGTGCCCTTCCTCCTGTCGGCCCATCATTTTGCAAGGGGACACAAGCGGCACAGCCATGGACCACGGGCGCTTGAGATGCTGATCACTCAAACGCTGTGCGCTCTTGATTCCAAATGCAGAGGTCAGCACTCTAGCATTCTGAGCGGCCCGTCTGGAGAGCTCCTGGATATATTTCAGGTGTGGTGGTGCAGCACCGCAGCCCTCCACCGACGAAGCTGCAGGGGCTGGGCCGGCGCTGGTGTCTCTTTTGCAGTTTCCATGGACTTGCAAGGGTGCCAGCTTCAAGCTTGGATGAATCCTTAGGGCGGGAGGAATGATGCCAGCTTGGATGTTTACATATTTCTCCCGTGCAGGAGGAGTTGGGATGGAGAGACCTGCAGCAGCAGCTGAGACGGCTTCTCTCAAGGGGCTGCAGCTTGTTGGTCCCCATTCCTGAAGATTCTTCTCTGGTTCTAAGGATCTTCCCAAGCCGCCTGGGGGAGAATTCTGTACCAGATGCGGCAGAGGGTGCGAGACAGCTCGAACGCGGGTCGAGACAGCTCGAACGCGAGTCGACGGGTCAGTCTGCCATTGCGCAAGGCTGACCCGGAGCGCCTCGATACTGAGCGGGTGCACTGTTGCTGGAGCCATCGCTGCTGCTGGAGCCGATGTTGCTGCTGTAGCCGATGCTGCTGCTTGAACCGATGATGCTGCTGGAACCGATGTTGTTGCTGGAGCCGATAATGCCGCAGGAGCCGATGTCGTTGCTGAAGCCGATGCTGCTGGTGGACCCGACACTGCTGCTGGAGCCAACACTGCTGCCGGGAACGGTGCTGCTGTTGTGCTCCATGGGGTCACGAGGGTGGTGGTGTACGCTGCTGCCCGGGCAACTCGCTGGCTGGCTGAGAGTGAAGCAAAGTAGAGCCCCAGACTGAGCGTGACTTGAGGCGCATGCACGTCGGCTGTGACTCCTGGCCGGCCAATGTCATCCTCCTCCTCGCGACTCAGTTTGACAACTTTCATCTGCGGCTGATGTTGCTGAAGATAAGGTTGTTGCTGATGCTTCACCTGCTTCTGCTGCTGCAGCAGCAGCAGAAGCAGGAGGCGCTCCGGGTGCAGCAGCAGCAGAAGCAAGGCTGACCCGTGTGGCGAACGGCGGTTCACGGCGCCCGTGGGCTCGTGGCACGCCTCGTTTCTTCAATGCTTCGAGAGTTATAGCCTGCTGTGACTCACAGCCTGTGTGCCCACGCTAGGGGCGATCGGCGGACGAGGGCCAAATCGTTGTAGCGTCCTTTAGGTTACGGGCCAGAAATATCCGTCCAAAAGGACGGACGCGTCTACAGACGAAGAGTGGAGCTGAACCCTCGCCGTGAGGGGGAGTTGCGCACCGCACCACTGGTGCGGTTCGCATCAAGTTCTGCTGCACCACTGTGCCACCTTCTCGACGCGGCCTTTGTCACAGTGTGAACAGAGGGGTTGCCCCGTTACGTGTTCCCAGTCCGAATGTAGGCTGAAAGAGCTTCATTCGACTTTCGCAAACTGAAAATGTGGTGGAGCCAAAAGGGAAACTCGTGAAGTTATCATATCTCATTTTCTGGTTCTAGGACGCCCCAGAATCTGAAAGCCCGTGTCGCGCGGTGTGCGTGCTCGCTGTCGTGAGTGGTGTTTGACTCGGAACTGTGTCGTCGAGGCATAGCCATGGTTGGTGAGGGGGGAGGAGGGTGGACGGAACGTCGTGCTGTGGAAAACGCGTGGCTCGTCTGCGAGCGTCCACGACGGGCCGCGGTTTTCGGCAGGCCTTTCGGACGTCAAGCAGGTGGCAGAAGTGGAGAGCAACCACAGATGACGCTTTATGAAGTTGCATGCGTGCAAGGTTGCAATCGAGCTGTACGGGTATCGGGAGTCTCTTTATTGAAGGCGTTTTCGTCGAAAAGGACAACCAGTGTGAGTAGCAAGCGAGGGGGACGACTGCATTGTCCCGACCAGCAAGACGGCAAGGCTGGGAGGGTGATAAACCAAGAGTAAGCAGGGCCAACGCTGGCTAGGGGTCAATGGGATTGGGAGTCCGTCCCACTCACTTGCTGACATCATCATCGGAGGTTCCTGGAAGTTTCTGGAGCCAAAACTGGGGGAGCGCCTGGGAGTCATCGAATGAGACGTCAACGACGCATTCCAACTAAATCAAAAGGTGCTGCACACCTTCTGACACACGTGTGTTGACGTGTGTCTGTTGATTATTCGATTTGCTCAAATCAATGTCCCGTTTTGAAATTTGTTCAAGGGATTTGGAAAGGGTTGTAGTGGCACAAGTAGAAACGTAAAATGTGTTGTGAAGTGGTAGGAAAGCTTTGGTGACAGGTCAGTGCAAATAGAAAAGAAAAACAAGAGTAGTGATGGGGACAACATGAATGGTGTATGGTCAAATCATACATGTGTTCTGCACGTATACATAGTAAGATCATCACAATGATTTTAGCGAACAAATAATTTTTCAAAATCAATCAAAGCTATTGACTTGCAATGTCAAATGGAAACTAAAATATTGAAACATATAGGGATGATGAATTATGACACCATGCAAAAATGAAACGCTGAACACGGGATTTTTATGATACTATGATGATTAAAAAATAGAACTTTATTTTTAATTGCAAAAACATGAAAGCCCTAGTGATGGGTTCATTCCCATTATAAAATAATAGGGGGATAAAATATGGCAGCAACATGAGCGCAACAAGCTCCAAATGTCCTTAGCTTCAAACACAAGAAGAAAAAAATGGTCAAAGGGAATAAAAAAAATCACATCCCATAGAAGCACGAAGAAAATGATCTAACTAGTAGCTTATGGCTCATAATTCAGTAGTTTAGGGAGCATGAATGTTGTTGGAATTTCGCATGACCAGAGCAAAGGCTTGGTTGGCCTTGCTGTCGTGCCAAGCCCTTTGGTGTGCCAAGCAATGCCTGTACAACTGCTGAGAAATGAATGTGGAAGCTCTGATTGTATTACAAGAATACGAAGTACAGCAATACTATGTATAAGCTCTGCAACAGCCTGTGAACAGCTTAGCAATAGAAACTTGCCAGAGCCTGGCCTAAACTAGGTGTAACGTCTTGCTAGGCGTCCAGCCTTGTAGCAAGAGTCTTGGCAGTCGACCGTCTTCCGGGTTGACAGGCCTTCAGGATGTCAAGCAACCTCCTCTCCATGCTGGCACACTTCCGCCAGAATCAGTGGGTCATCAGAGGGAACCTCCAAGAAACTCCAGCAGCACCAGGATCTGAGTCTGGTGTAGAGCCCTAGTGGCTTGCAGACATGCAGAATAGTTGATTCTGATACAATGGAGTTGGAGAGACTAGAATTGGTTACTGGAGCCAGAACTGGTGCTCCATTTTATACTGCTGCTCTAGCTGGTAGTCGTCTTGGCGGTCCAGGCTGCTTCACTGAAGGTGGCGGTCACGGCGGTCCCAACCGTTGATGTAGTAATGTGTTGTCCAACATTGGAAGTGACGATGATAATGCACTAAAGCCTCCACAAGGTCGTATGTGAGTTACGCGACTGCCTTGATCATGTACAGTGGTTCACGGAAACCTCGTAGGCTTTGTACTCTCCAAGATTGCCTCTTACGAGGCAGTTGCTAAGTTGTCAAACCTTGGAAATCACTCTAGTGAGTTGGCCAAGGTATTCCCACCTTTCTTGGACACACCAACCCATTTCTACACGTCCAGGACTTGAACATGCCCTTGAGGACTAAAAAACCTGGAAAATTCTAGCCTGTACAGTGGATAGTTCCCTATAGGAAAATTCCCAGTGAATCACGGTAAAATCCGTAACTTCACGTGGACTCCTCCAAAAGTGAAACCAACTGCACCGTGTTGAAGCCAAAATCTAGCGCAGTTATCGCCTCACTACAACACTCCCCCTCCATAAGTGCGTTGGTGAAGGTAGAACGACTCGACCACACATGAATTTGCCGAATGGCAAAGAAATCCATAATTTCTTGAGTCATCAGTGAGTTTTCATGCCGGCAACACATTCTGCTCCAGTATTGGAAGTCAAGGGATGCAGTCCCCCTTGATTTCCTCTCCTTGATGTGAAGGAGATTTTTTTGGATCCAAATCTTGCTCCTGGGTTCTCCCTCTAGGAGAGACTTTTTTTTCAATCCGTTTGAGGTAGCTTGGATCACATGCCAACAATTTTCATGGCCGCCTTTTTTTTACCTCGCCCGGTTGCACCTCAAGTGTCATGCTCTCAGTTGAAAATTCCAAGACTGTGTCTCCAAATGTTGGAGAACACGAACGAGCTATCCAAGAGCTATTTACGAGGATCTGACCAACAAAAAAAGAGTTTTTTTAAGCTCCTATCACGCTCCCTACTTGTCGGTGCAGTAGAAAAGGATGCCGAATGATGTTTCTGGAGCATTTCTGGTTTTGAAGTCCATCGTTGCTCGCCCCTTGGTGTTCTGCTGCGTCCTTGTGAGTATTTCTTCTATGGAGGTTCTTGCCAGGCTTCAAACTCGACGTGAGGGCCTCTTTTGCTGCGTCAGCCTTCTGTCGTTCGCCGTTAAAAATTTTGCTAACGGGTCCTCGTCGGCCTTTTGCGCCGCCGATTGGGTGCTTTTATCCTGTAGTGCAAGCTTCTGCGTTAGCTCACACTGAACTGCGAATTCACAGTTTGCGATTAGCAACAACAAAGAGCCGCTCGCAATAGCAAGCGAGCTCCTCACGCAGCCACCGGTGCTCCTAAAAGCGAGCGCAATTCTAGCGGCCGCCACTCCGCTGGAGCATTCCGTTCTAAACTCCAAACTCGGCATCAGCTTTTGCTCGCCTTCCTCCATGCAATCGGCAACAAGCGGCTGACGTCGGCATGACATGTCCGACATCCACGCTGAACGCGTGTGGTCAAGAAATGTCCGTAAAACTTTCTCCGACAAAATCTGCTCCTCCCCGATTTTTGCCGAACCAATGAGTGCAGCTCCAGAACGCTAGTGGAGGGGATTTTGGAGAGAGGGTCGATGTCGTTTATCAGCTTGCTGCTCCTCTTGCAGAGCCGAGAGACATTTTTCTGACGCCACCGTCATGCCAAGAAACGCCAGTGGTGTGGAGAGGCAAGTGGCGATGTTGAAAATCTTGTCGTACGTAGTACGTTTCTCGTAGTCAAAGTAGGAATTTTCATTCCCACTGCCAAGAAAATCTTCAGGCTCAGAGGAATCACTCTGAGTATTGAACTTATCCTTTGAAGCCGAGAAAATCATTCCAGGCACTCCTGAAGTAGCTCTCGTGCTCCCCCTCTCTCTTGCACGGCCCGAAGTCACCTCGTCATGCACCAAAAAACAGAATGCACCAATGGCAAGCTTGTCATTGACCAAAGGTGATTTTCCAATGCGATCGTGTGCCTTGGATAATGTGAATCCATTCCGTCCGCTGCCGCAACGATGTTGCGTGTATTCCTGGAAGTCGTGCACTCCCTGTTGATTTGTAGTAGTAAACAAAGAGCTGGGGTTCTTTCGAGCCATTGGGCTTAGGTCGAGCCTTAACAGGTCGTTGGAGCAAAGGTGCCCTTAAGCAAAGATTTCAACTTCACTGCTTTTCAAGGAGATCCCCTCCCCATTGCTGACAATGTGCCTCCCTGATTTAACAACTCTCCAAGCGATAGGAGGTTGAAAGAAATCCCGAGGATGAACAACACGTTGCCAAAGTGCACTTGAGATGCCTTGTACCCCGTTAGTGTCATCTTCCCTTTGCCTTTCGCTGGCACACACCAGTTGTTCGCTATAGTGACATAGCCTTTTTTGCTGTATTGAAGGTGTTGGATGCAGGATCTGTCAAACATAATGTGTGACGTGCACCCACTGTCCAGGTACCACACGTTCTTTTAGCAGACTCGCTCGATACTCAGAACTTCCGAGACATGGAATACAAATCCTGAGATTTCGAACTGCTTCTTTTCCACTCCAACAATCACCTTCTGTTGAGTCTCCTCATTTCCTTCATCACTATCCTCCTCTCCACCATCCGAATCCTCTAGCTACTTCTCCTCGCTCTCCTACCTCCTTGCACATTCCTTATCTTTCAGCCGCTTCCTATAATACAGCATGATGTGTCCAGGTTGCTTGCAATACCGACACTTGCGCATAAGCCGAGATTTGACATGCTTGTCGTTGAAGTTTCCACAGTTTTTGGATGGCGATATTTGATTCTGCTGAGGTATAGGAGTTGCATTTCCGGCAATAGTGTTTGATTTCGGATTGGACACGAGGGTAGTGAAAGCTGTTGGGTATGTTGGATAGGAAAGAAAACGTAACTTTTCCTTTGCGAGAATACGATTGCGCTCTTCTGTAAACAACATCTTGCACACCTACGCCATTCAGTTCAGCCTCCTCCTTGAACTTCAGCAAACGCCTCAATTCCTCCCAATCCCGAATCGATCCGTTGAGGAGGAAGGTCACAAAGACCGGATCCAAAATAGGAGCATCAGTCACCGGGAGCTGTTCGCGTAGTGACCTTGCTTTGTTGATGTAATCCTCAACTTTTGTGAAGCTGCTAAGATTTGTTAGAGTCAGCGATAACCGTGCTGAGCGACTGCTTCGACATGGCGCAGTCGGATCGACAATCGGATGTTTGTACGCGAAGTTACGGCTTTTTGTCCGTAAATACCCGGGTGCGGCTTGACCAGGAATTTCTGATGTACAGGCCAGATTAAATTCTGGCATCCAGCTCCAAAAGGGGGAGAGGAGCCTGCATCTTTGTGTGCTGCATGCACAGCAGGGCTGTGCATGCCTGCTGGCCCAGCTCGGTCAGCAGCTGCTCAGTGCAAGCAAGCACTGCTTGGTACTTGGCCCAGACCAGTCAGGGTGGGGCTACACCTAACTGGACTGCTGAGACCGCTTGCATCAGCACATTTGAGAATTGCTCTAGAGCAGGGACCACTCTTCATCAGGTGGTGCATGCACGACTCAGCATTGCATCAGCTACCATATGCACAACTGAGCAGCTACATCAGCTACTACGTGCATGACTCAGTAGCTGCATGCGGAGCCAAGAATGGGGACCGCCTTGCATCAGCGGTAACATGCATGATTCAGCAGCTTGGACTCAGCCAAGATGCCAGCTTTCAAGAAGCTTGCTTGAGGAGGAAGCTGCGTGCCTTGGACTGCGAAGATTCCTTGAGGAGGAAGCTAGGACCTTGAACCAGGACGTTTCCTCTAGGCACATAGCAGCTGGTCAACTTGCCAGGATCCTAGTATAAAAGCTAGGACCTGCTAGGATCCTTGACTGAGTCTAGTGGAAACGTCCTGGTTGACCAGCTATAAAGCTGCGTGCCTTGGACTGCAAAGATTCCTTCAAAAGACGCTAGGACCTTGAACCAGGACATTTCCTCTAGACACATAGCAGCTGGTCAACTTGCCAGGACACTAGACTCGGTCAGTCCAGTAACTCCAACACAACTTCAACAATAACTCCATCAACTCTACCAGTTGCAGGAGCATTCCATCTTTGCCAGACAACACCTCAGACCAAGACTCAATAGACGCTCTCTCACTTGAAGACCCATGACACCCTATCAGCCTTATTCCAGCTTGGGTTGGTGGACGCCCCTGACTACCCGAAGGCTTGACTATCTAGAAGAGGTGGCCAGACTACGCCTAAGACTGGAAAGCAGCCTGTCTACGGCTTCCTCTCTGGACGTTGCTCATCTCTGAGCCAGGAGCTGTGTCTAGGCATTGAGTCCAGAGTTAGTATCTGGCGTCAGCTCTGCCTGTGCAGTGCTGATCAAGTCTGGAAGGACTCTGTTGGAGTTCCCCTCTGTCGAACCAGTAAGCCTGGCAGCACTCTACCATCTTGGTTAGGAGGGTCAGAAGACCTATGACGACCCAGTAAGTCTGGCAGTGGCTGTTAGCGTGGCGAGGAGGCTATCCTAACAACCTGGAGGCCATTTCACCTGAAAGTACAGTGACCATGCTGAGACCCTGGCAACAACAGCCTTGACGGCATAGCAAGGTGTTGTGCCCTCGGATGGGGCAGGTTGTGTTAGAGCATTGATTTGAGCTATGTTTCGCCATTGTTTCCTTGTACCCTACTTGTACTTGATAGTCTTTTTCAATTACAAGTTTCAATCCAAGTCTTCCGCTTCAACACATTGGAGTACAAGGTTTGCTTGCTAGCCACAGAGATTCTAGATGGCAGCAAGACCCCCTTGCTGCATAAGAGCACGCGGTGACTTTGTCACTGCAGGCTCCAAAACCCCAACATGGTATCAGAGCACAAGGATGTCTGGACATGCTCAACATGTGATTAGAGCACAGACCCGTGCCATCAGCAAGAAGCAGTAGTTACAGCTCAAGCTTTAAAGGATGACAACGACTGTCATCACTCACTAGTGGCAAGGTGAGAACGTCACGTGGCGACCATGCACACATGGAGATATTGCGGACGCTTTTGTCGAACTGAATGTGGAGAGCCTACACATAGACTCTCAACAGTTGAATGGCCTACCAGCGCCAAGCTTGTGCATGGACCAAGGATGTGGTCCAAGGAGAGAGCAAGCTGTAGCTGAGGCGACGAAGTGCTCAAGAGAGGAGGCGCTTCGGATAAGGGCACACCATGCCAACGTGCGTGCACATGAAGTCTTGCGGCAGCAGTTGATCGACACAAGTTTTGAAGCTCATCGTCCACAGATTCAGCAGCAATTGTCCCAGATTCAGCAACAGGTGCATCTGCAGCATCAGCTTCAACTGGCACAACTATCGTCGTCATCAACCGTAGTAGTCATGTAGGCTAATGTGGCAAAGTTCATGCCACAAGCTCTCATGCCAGTGCAGATGTAAGTGATAGGATCTGCACAGTTGAGCATGGTGCAGCAATGTGTGATAGAGTCACAGCAAGCTGCAACGAAAGTGTCATCCATTGTACTTGTATGAGTACTGCTGGATACAGGTCAGCATGAGACAGCTGGGGAGTAAGCTTTCAAGCATGAAAGCACGGAGCAACGACAGCAGATTGGCAATTATCAGCTTCTTTGCCAACAGGATTGGCAAACCTGTGAGCTGCTAGCTGCCCAAGCAGCTCAACCTGAACGTCGGGTGACGTGGATCCAGCAACAGAATGAGGCCTTGCAGCTGATTAAGGCTTCATCGGTATCACATCAGCCATCTGCATGACTGCCACAGATCAGTTCTCCTCTAGACATGCCAGAGCGTGTCAGTCCTCAGCAGAAAAACTCCATCTGCTCATGGAGGAAGCATGCAGACGCTTGTAGCATTCCTTGAAGCATACGAAACAACACATTTGCAGCACTTAAAGTATGCAGCAGTGCCACCAGGCTTTCAAGCACCACAAGCAGCAGCTGACAACAAGCTGCAGTACTTTGTGAACACCCACGTAATGATGTCACGAGGGTTGACATCACTCCATGCACTGCATTGCGAGTCACAAGCAGGGATGCCATTGGCAACAACCCAGGTTGCCATAGAGCCAAGGCAAGCATCGGTCTTGCAGGAGTTCATGGAGAGTGGAGTGGTGACCAGGGAACTAGCTGTCATCTGCAGCTTGGCAGCGACAAGCAGCAGTCGCAACAACGGTGCTTACTTGAGGTCACAGGGTTGGACGCCTCGCCAAACGTCCACCAGCTGACCAACGAAGCGGACAGTGGCTTCGCATCCCAGATGAAGTTCTCATGCTCCATCCAACAGAAGACAACCCAGTAGGTGAATGTTGATGGTGCAGCAGAGCAGCTGAGGTGGACGTGTCTTCGAAAGTGAATAGAGGTTCACATGAGCCTCAAAGTGCATGAAAAGCTGACTCTTCATCAGTTTGTACAGAGCCAACTCGACAGCAGCATACACTGCCAATACAGCAGGCTGCCAAGCAGAAGCCAGCCTAAGACATGTAAGAACAGCAGTGATGCAGCACGTGCTCATGTATGGAGCCACGAGCATGTGGGAGCTCACACGATGAGCTTATAGGTTGTGAGTGTATCGACACAGCGTTGGTACAAAAGGAAGCAACATGGTGGCAGCTCTGGGGTAGCTCACCACCATCAGCGCAACAGAGACGAGCACATCAAGGTAGAGACGCTCGTCAACAGCCTGACATGTGCTTCTCACAACCGCAAAACCCGATCCATGACGCGGAGCAGGCAACAGAAAAAGAAGAAGAAGAAGAAGAAGAAGAAGAAGAAGAAAAATGAGGGACTCGTAAAACAAAAAAAGGGAGTCAGGAGCTCAACACAGTAGTTGGTTGCAAGTTGACGTCGGCTGCAACAGGAGCAGACGTGCTATCACCAGGAGGACATTCCACCATCAGCAATACACTTTGCTAAAGGAACAACAAAGAGATCCCAGAGTGAGGGGAGGGCGGAGAGAAGGCGTTTGTCAAGTCCTTGAAGCAGCTCGCAATGCAGCGAGCAGAGAAGCAGACAAAATCCTTCCAGGGCGGCAGGTGGATGCAGTATGCCCACCTAGTGTCAGGTGGCGTGCACAAACGGACAGTTGCGCTTCGTGAAAAAATCCTGTTGGGGTGGCAGGTGGAGGCAGTAAGCCCACCTGGTGTCAGGTGGCATGCATGAATTGAGCAGTTACGCTCCATGGAAAAATCCTGTCAGAGTGGCAGGTGGAAGTAGTTAGCCCGTCTTGACGAAGGCGGCATGCATGGAGACAAGCGACATGCGTAATCTGCTCACAACTACTCAACACTAGATTCTACAGCCTGTCAAAAATCATGACAGAGACGTCCAAACTCTGGAGCAATCAAAGATCTTGTCCTCGAAATTCCACCTGAAGGCAAAAATTGGTGGAGGGGTAAGTTCTCTCCTCACGATCGCAAGTCACACATCGCGAACAGCGTGCTCAGCAGCAACTGACCTCATAGCAGGAGCTGAAGCAGCAATGCAGTAGTCTGAGCAGCTGTTTGAGTGAAGGCGAGGAGCCCGAAGTCCAGGAACGACCTTGGAGCAGCTCGTCGTGATCACGACAAATACGTGGCTAAGCCCGTCCGTCATGCGGATCGGAGCTATACAGCCAATCTGGTTGCGGTACCTTATGGGAGGTGGAATCAACGACCACCAACAGCAGCAGCAGCAGCGACTGTAAAAAATGGGAGACGTCCCAGGTCTGCTGCGGGTAGCCTGGTGGATTAAAAAAAAACTGCCGGAATTCAGATTTTGTTTTGGCAGCAGTCAAAACCTAGTTTTTGGGTTTCCTCACCCCCAAGAAAATCATAAGGCGAGTTTACCTCTTGCCACTATGGATCCTCCTTCATCAGCGATCGGTACAGCAGTCAAGCAGTGGCAGCAGTTGGAGAAGCAGCAACCGGCAGTAGCAAGCAACTACTTGAATCCTCGTCAAAGCAACCCTCATCGCAAGTGGAGCTCACCACTTTTTTCATCAGGCTGCGGCATTCGAACTGCATGTTCAGAGCAGCACTTGAAATAAAAAAGGCATACTGGAAGCCGAAAGTAGTTGCAGAGCTATATTTGAGAAATGGACCCCCAGCAGGTCACGTAGTGCAGCGCAACTTGCACGAGTAGCGAGACTGAAAAAAAAAAGGAAGCTTGATGGAGCGAGCAAAACAGGGGCTGAAGGGGGGCGGGAGCGCCGAGCATGGGGGGAATTGAAGAGACGTCCACGTTGGACGTTGCTCCAACAGCTCAGCTTGCCATCGCGGCAAGCTTGGGCCAGGAGTCTGCCGCGAAGGCAGGCTCAGTTGCGGCAAGGTACTAACGCGACAGCAGGCCAGCGCAAAGCCCCCTGCCGCGGCGGCAGGGAGGCAGGCCGGCGGTCAGCAAGCGAGCGAACTGGCCGCTCGCGACGACGAGCAGAAGAAGAAAAAAAAGGAGTGGCTCATTGCCACGCGTGGCGGCCATGGCAGTGGCCATGCCCGGTGGAGCCACGATCGAGCGAGCGACGAGCTCAGCTCGACGCAGCTGACGGGCTGTAAGAAAAAAAAGAGAAAAAAAACGGCGAGAGACCAGGGGCAATGGTCGGATGCGACGAGGGCCCTAATCGGGCAGCCCAACAAGGGTCCACCCACCCGAACAACTGCAGCTCAAATCCAGCCGTGACGACGACCAACACCAAGAAATGGTGTTCCAACTGCGGCGGACGCCATAGGAGGTCGTCTCAGGTCAGAAAATTGACCAAGAACGGACATGGGGCACGATGGCTGCCCCAACCAAAGCGGAATCAGGCTGAAACAGCTGAGGATGGCTGGAGCAAGCAACGGATGCAGCACAATGGAGTCGTCGAAGCAAGTGGCTGGAGAAACAAGGGGAGCACAAGGCTGTAGCATCATAAAACTAAGACTGGGAACGGGCTTTTATACTCGCAGGCCAGGGGTGGCTATAGCAGGTTGGCCGTCCAAGCAGGCGGTCCCAGCGGCAGTCCCGCCTCGCAAGCGCCTCGTCAGTGGAAGCTTCTGGAGCCTTCCACTACACAGCCAAGCCCGTGCATGAGTGATACGGTGGCTTGGGCTGTGGGAGGTTGCTTCTGCATGAAGCAACCTCGGTGATGAGTGGGCAGGTGAACCCAGCCTCACCCAAAATAATGTTTCTGCTCCACCCAACTTTCTTCGACCAGACAACGGCCCCGACAAAACCCAGGAAGCTCAAATTGATCGTTTCCAAGGCGATACTCGACCGATTCGAGCACCGTTTTTTCCTACAAATTCCCAGCAGCCAAAAAACACCCAAGAGCAACCCGAAAGTCTCTTTTGACTGCAGATTTTTTTTTCGGGCAGCTGAAATCTCCACCGATCACTCATTTCTCCACTAAAAAAAATGCGACATTCTCCGCATTCTGCAGTACACCTATCGAGGGGGACTATTAGAGTGAGCGATAACTGCGCTGAGCGACAGCTTTGACATGGCGTAGTCGGATCGACAATCAGAGGTTTGTATGCGAAGTTACGGATATTTATCCGTAAATACCTGGGTGCTCTTGACCAGGAATTTTTGATGTACAAGCCACATTGATTTCTGGCATCCAGCTCCAGAGGGGGGACAGGAGCCTGGATCTTTGTGTGCTGCATGCACAGCAGGGCTGTGAATGCCTGATGGCCTAGCTTGGTGAGCAGCTGCGTAGTGCAAGCAAGCACTGCGGGGTACTTGGTCCAGACCAGTCAGGGTGGGGCTACACCTGACTAGACTGCTGGGACCGCTTGCATCAGCACATGCAAGCATTGATTTGGAGCATGGACCACACTGCATCACGTGGTGCATGCACGACTTAGCATTGCATCAGCTACCACATGCACGACTCAGCAGCTGCATCAACTTCTATATGCACGACTCAGCAGCTGCATCAACTTCTACATGCACGACTCAGCAGCTGCATGTGGAGCCAAGAGTGGGGACCGCCCTGCGTCAGCGGTAACATGCACGAATCAGCAGCTCGGACCACGGCCAAGTTGCCAGCATTCAGGAAGCTTCCTTGAGGAGGAAGCTGCGTGCCTTGGACTGCGAAGATTCCTTGAGGAGGAAGCTACGACCTTGAAGTAGGACGTTTCCTCTAGGCACATAGCAGTTGGTCAACTTGCCAGGATCCCAGTATAAAAGCACATTAGACTCAGTCAGTCCAGTAACTCCAACACAAATTCAACAGCAAATCCACCAACTCTACCAGTTGCACCAGCAGTCCATCTTCGCCAGACAACACCTTAGACCAAGACTCTATAGACGTTCTCTCACCTGAAGACCCATGAGAGCCTGGCAGCCTTCTGCCAGCTTGGGTTGGTGGACGCCCCTGACTACCTGAAGGCCTGACTACCTAGAAGAGGTGACCAGACTACGCTCAAGACTAGAGAGAAGCGTGTCTACGGCTGCCTCTCTGGACGTTGCTCATCTTTGAGCCAGGAGCTGTGTCTAGGAGTTGAGCCCAGAGTTAGTATCTGGCGTCAGCTCTGCCTGTGCAGTGCTGATCAAGTCTGGAAGGACTCTGTTGGAGTTTCCCCTTGTCGAACCAGTAAGCTTGGAAGCACTTTGCCAGCTTGGCTAGGAGGGTCAAAAGACCTCTGACGACCCAGTAAGTCTAGCAGTGGCTGCCAGCGTGGAGAGGAGGCTGCCCTGACAATCTGGAGGCCATTTCACCTGAAAGTATGGTGACTGTGCTTAGACCCTTGCAATGATAGCCTTGATGTCATAGCAAGGTGTTGCGCCCTCGGATGGGGCAGGTTGTGTGATAGCATGAAACTGAGCTATGTTTTGTCGCTGTTTCCTTGTACCATACTTGTACTTGATAGTCTTTTTCCATTACAAGTTTCAATCCAAGTCTTCCGCTTCTACACATTGGAGTCAAGGTTTGCTTCTTGGGCACAGAGATCCTGGACGGCAGCAAGACCCCCTTGTTGCATCAGAGCACGCGGTGACTTCGTCACCGCAGGCTCTAAAACCCCAACAAGGTTGACGTGGGAAAACTTCTAAGGAGGTGTGACTTAAAGGTAGAGTCTCCTGACATGTAGGTCCGTAACAGGTAGGACCACGCATGATGAGCAGGTTCGCTTGATCCCTCAAACATCCTGATTTCCTGTTGGATGCGAGGTGTGAGTTGGTTATCCAGTACCATGTACGCAGCCTTGGTGAAGTAGCTGAACTTTGCCACTGCTTGTGGTGATGATCCCAATGGTGTCGGCGAGTATTGCCTGTTGTAGAACTGCCATAGGAAGTGAATCTCAGCAACCTGTTTGAACTTGTGCGACCAGTGTGGCAAGTTCTCTCCGTCAAACTTGTCGACATTGATCTTGTGTAACTGCAAGGATGCCGCTGCAGCAGGCACTATGATCTGAAGAGGTTGGAATGGGATTCTTTGTCCTGCAAATGGTTGGATAGGAACATGGTACTGCTGCATGGGTACAGCTGGGAACGCCAGAACTTGAGCTATTCCTAGAGCTGCTACAGGCTGAGCCCCGTAGGCTTGTGTCATAGGAGTCGGTTGAGCCTTTTGGTGTGATGCAAATCGTGGCACCCCTGGCATTCCTTGAGAATGCGTCAAGAAGTGCTGCGCCACACCTCCTTTTGCAGCTACTCTAGGTTGCATCTTGTAAGAGAAAGCTAGTTGCACAACTGGTGAAGGACTTCCATGAGGCACATGGGTACATGATGCTTGTGACTGTTTTTGCCAGTGCATCGGCTGCTGTTGTTGCTGCATCATCCGTTGATTGATTTGCTGCTGCTGTTCAAATAGAGCTAGCTGTTGTTTTATCCGTGCATCCTGTGTTGCTAAATCTGCACATGACTGCTGGATCTGCTACGTGTGTGACGCTTGAGATGCATGTGTGTGCTGCTCTTGCTGTCAAAGGAGCTCTTGAACTCCAAGTTCTTTCCTTAATGCCTCACGTTCCTGCTCCAAATCTTGACGCACCAATGCTTCTTGCTTTGCCATCCGTTGTGCTTCCTTAGCCAAGCGTTGCGCTTCTACTACTTGCCGTTATGTGTGATCTGCGACATGGCATCCCTGCTCTTGACCCATATGTAAACAATGTAAGACAGACTGATTTTCAAGTGGAGGAGAACCTTCCCTTGTATGTTGAGGCTCCATGTCACTCATAAAGACTTCTCAGTCCTTGTGCCTTGTGCACAATCCGTGATTCGTGAACCTCTCCACTCTCTGAAGCTGACATGTGAATGTGGAACACTCTTCCACCAACACTTAGATGTAGCTGCTGTGCTTGCTAGTGGCACGGGCCTGATTGCTCAGGTACCATGTTGGAATTTCGCACGACCAAAGCAAAGGCTTGGTTGGCCTTGCTTTCGTGCCAGGACCTTTTGTGTGCCAAGCAATGCCTGTACAACTGCTGAGAAATGAATGCGGAAGGTCTTATTGTATCACAAGAATACGAAGTACAACAATACTATGTATAAGCTCTGCAACAGCCTGTGAACAGCTTAGCAACAGAAACTTGACAGAGCCTGACCCAAACTAAGCGTAACGTCTTGCTAGGCGTCCAGCCTTGTAGCAAGAGTCTTGGCGTGTCGACCGTCTTCCGGGTTAACAGGCCTTCAGGATGTCAGGCAACCTCCTCTCCATGCTGGCACACTTCCGCCAGAATCAGTGGGTTGTCAGAGGGAACCTCCAAGAACTCCAGCAGCACCGGGATCTGAGTCTGGTGGAGAGAGCTCCATTTTATACTGCTGCTCTGGCTGGTAGTCGTCTTGGTGGTCCAGGCTGCTTCACTAAAGGTGGCGGTCCCGGTGGTCCCAACCGTTGATGCAGTAATGATGTAGTAAATCCTCCACGAGGTCGTATGTGAGTTAGGCAACTGCCTTGATCCTGTACAATGGTTCACGGAAACCTCGTAGGCTTTGTACTCTCCAAGATTGCCTCTTGCAAGGCATTTGCTAAGTTGTCAAACCTTAGAAATCACTCTAGTGAGTTGGCCAAGGTAGTCCCTCCTTTCTTGGACACACCAACCTATTTGTACACTTCCAGGACTTGAACATGCCCTTGAGGAAAAACAAACCAGGAATATTCTAGCCTGCACAGTGGAAAAATACCCATAGGAAAATTCCCGGTAAATCACGGTAAAATCCATAACTTCACGTGGACTCCTCGAAAAGTGAAACCAACTGCACCGTGCTGAAGCCAAAATCCAGCGCAATTATCGCCTCACTACAACAAATGTGTGGGTGTCTGCTCGTAGAAAATTAGGCCTTGGTGTGTGAAGAGTAAAGTTGCTGTGGAAAGACGCAATTGGAGAGTCTGGTACCACAGGTTGATACCAAGTTCATAAATGAACAAAGTTCATAGAATTTTTAGTGATTGGTTAGCTAGGTATATCCCTAGCCTACTACTCTCTTATATTTCAATAATAAGCTAGTTGCACTTTAACATAGAGCCCTACTTGCACTTGTCCCTGATTCTCTACTTCCACTTAATGGGTAGTGCAAGAGGTTGTTGGAAATTCATCACTCCAGATCACTGGTTTGTCGTCATCCCTGTTCTTGCATTCCATAGACAATCTCACCTTTGACTGGCCACCACATTCATTAACGGCCTCTTGGCACGTGGTGCAGTCGCTGAGTTCTATATGCCACCGCTGATACTGCAACCGTCCCTTGTTTGGAGTCACAGATTTTCCTTTTTTTTCCAGGGACCGGATGTGTAGATATAGGTAAAGATATATATATATATATATTTAGATATAAATACAGATAAGGATATGGATATAGATATAGATATAGATATAGATATAGATATAGATATAGATATAGATATAGATATGGATATAGATATAGATATAGATATAGATATAGATATAGATATAGATATAGATATAGATATA
>SZWC01026052.1:8342-22712 GCA_023375785.1 Penium margaritaceum
CGCGGACCACCCCGTTTTTAACCACGCACGTGGTCGAATCGCCGTACAACACCGACTGTGGTGCTGCACTACAGTAGCACAGTAGGAGGGATGCAGCGGAGACCTTGTAGATGAGGAAAACGACCCCAGACGACGTACGTAGCATGCAAGCAGGCATCTTCGGTATCGAAGGTCGAGGATGCACACGTAACGTTCATCGACGGTGATCGATGTCCCAGGCCGGACGGAAGAGAAGAAATCATTTTTGTACGCTATAGAGCAGCGGGCGTCGATGCGGGAGCAACGTTCTTAGGGACGAAAAAAGATTTTTACATCCACGGCCTACGTTGGATACAGCCACCGTGGGCAGTTCGCATCAGTCGTTCGCGGGACGCCACCCTACTCACGTCTCCTCGTTTGAAAAATATTTTTGTTCACGTAGCGGAGCCCATACGCACGAGAGATGGGCCGAAAGAACGATCTTTTCGACGCTCAGATGTGTCTTGCATCCTCTCGCGCGGTGAGCGGGACGCCGTCAGATCTGGAGGCTCCAGGCCTGGATCCATTCATAGACGAGCTTTAGATCCTCGAGGTGTCTCCCACAAGGAGGTGCCTCCAGCCCATGAGAAGGATGTTTCCTCGTCCGTGTCTCGTGACAGTAGAAAATGGGTTTCATGTTCACCCAGTCATCGCAAACCCCTACCTTCGACGTATTGCGTGTAATAGCATTTCTTGCAGAAAGTCACCATCGAACCGGACGGTTTGCCATAAGGTTTACACAAGACACAAAACACTTTTCCACATCAACNTGGTTCGCCTCGTTTCCTTACGCGACCCTCTCGTTTTCCGCGGATTTCCCTTTAAATCGTCGTTTACACGTGTGAGACCAAACTTTTGAACTCTCAAACCGGCAAAGTCGACGCGAGATTTGACGACTCTCAAGTGTCGAGCCGCTCGGTTCGAGATCGAGGCCTTGAACCGGCACTCTGATTTTGATTTTGATTGTATGACTTGTGGGCGGGACAGGTGCGGCGAACTCGTTTGCGAGGCATCGGCAGCGTTCGAGATTGCGCTTTTTGTCACTTAGGCAATCAATGCTACAATCAATCGACTCCCGCCGATTGATTGTGATTCTAGGTGTCGGTCGGCCGACGTGGCGTGTCTCCCACATAATAGGAGAATCAGAAAGTAGCGGAATTACGTAGAATCAGTCGAAATGCCCGTCACTTCTGATTGTACACTAAAATACAGCCGGGAATTAGATTTCGCCAAATCTACACCGACGCCGACGGTGATCGTCGCTTGCAGCGTGAAATTCAGTCGCACAGTAGTTTTTTACGGACACCCGCACACACCCATTCGCGAGTACACTGTTGCGACAAAGCAGAACGGCTACTGACGTCTCCCCGTAAAATCAGTGATTTTTTCCGTCGGAGACGGATTCGAAAACGCGCGCTTGCCAAGGGGTCGGATGGTAATTCCCGCTGATTCGAACCCCTGTACTCTTGGCGGAAAAATCAATAAACAATCAGAATTCGAGAGGGAAATGCACCAAACCCTAGAATCAAAATCAGAATCGCAGCGTCGGTTCCGGGCCCGAGAAATCTCGTGAGAGTCCTCTCAAACGCCGAGGCTTACTTACTTCTGGTCCAGTTACAACTTGGCTCTGTGCATTGTGGGACAGATGGAGACTCAGCTCGTGCAGGAGGAATGCACTGCCGATGGTGGGCACCCGGCAGTGGGCAGCCCAACAGGCACGGAGGTCCTTGATGGTTCCCAGGAAACGGAAGATAATGAGGAGACCCAGCCATGGGGATTTTGCGTGGTAGAGGCAGAAGGGGGAGGAGGAGGCAGAGGCGCAGGGATTGTAGCGGAGGGGAGTGCCTCAGAAGCACCGTTGCTGGACCACACAAACGTAAACACAACTGCAGGTCCTGTTCTGCGCACGGCACTCGTCCGCCCTGACAGCGGTGGACGGCTACGCTCACCTTCACCTTTGCCTGGGAAGGAGGGCTCCCCTGACTCGGTAGTGGCGGGTCGTCACCTCACATCTCGCTTCGGAGGGGTTGGAGGGCAGACAACCCCGGTTATCCCAACTTTCCGGACGGCGCGGCGCGTCGNGAGGAGGCAGAGGCGCAGGGATTGTAGCGGAGGGGAGTGCCTCAGAAGCACCGTTGCTGGACCACACAAACGTAAACACAACTGCAGGTCCTGTTCTGCGCACGGCACTCGTCCGCCCTGACAGCGGTGGACGGCTACGCTCACCTTCACCTTTGCCTGGGAAGGAGGGCTCCCCTGACTCGGCAGTGGCGGGTCGTCACCTCACATCTCGCTTCGGAGGGGTTGGAGGGCAGACAACCCCGGTTGTGAAACACCAGAGGTTGTCGGATGCGAGCACACCAATCGTCAGCCCGGACACGCAGATTGTGAGCCCAGACAGGGGTCAAGCGCAGGCCACTCAAGTGCAGCGTGAGACTCCCCTGGCGAGCCCTGACGAGAACGGCCTCCGTACCCCTCAGGTGAATGGCCAGGCTGGAGCTGATGCATGGGGCACGCAGCCGGTTCGTCCGGACAGCACTCGTCCACGGTCGACAAAAGTGCGTCCTGAGACGCCTCTTGTCACCGATGGCCTGGCGATCCCTGATGAGGATGGCCTGCATGCTCCTCCTGCAAGTGGCCTAGCATTGCCCACCCAGGAGACGCAGCTGGTGAGTCCTCCTGAGACGACGCCAGTGCAAGTGAGGGCCGAGACGCCTCCTCTGAAGACTCCCCTTGTCAGCCCTGACTGGGAGAGTCCACACAACGTTCGCGTGGGGAGCCATGTGTTTGCTGCTGCTGCTCAGGAGACGCAGCCGCTGCTGAGTCTGGACGCTGCCTCAGCACAAGCGACACAACTGGCTGCCGCAACGCCTCCCGCGAGGCCTCCCCTTGGTCTCCAATTTCCACAAGTGAAGCATGGGGGGACACGGGTCATCAGTCCCGACGCAGGGCAGAGGAAACAAGGGGAGGGAGGGGAGCGAGGGAAGGGAGGGGAGAGGGGGGAGTCAAGCGTGGCAGAGCTTCTGAGCCCTGCCTGTGAGGCGACCCAGGTGTGCGTTGCAAGACCTGCGCCAGGTCCAGATGCAGAGCCCGTTGACTCCGATGCCAGCACTGCTGACGTTGATGGAGCTGATGGCGACTTGACAGCGGGGTTAGATGCCGGCGAGGTGAGTTCCATGGATGCGGGGCGGACCCCCATGGGAGAAAATAGTGTGGGCGTTCGAAGTGATCTTTCAACGCCTGAATTAGGAGGAGCACGGAAAACGACCGGAGTGCGTCTGTGTGGGAGGCAACCAAGAGAAGCAGGAGCATCAATGCGTGCTGGGGAGGTTTCGGGAGAGAAGCTGCCGGGGACTCCTGTCGTGGATGAGACGCAGCTGGTGGTGACGTCGCCATCTCCAGCGGATGCACAAGCGACACAGCTGCTGCCGCTGAACTCCTCTCATGGGGTGGATCTGTGTAGGAGGGATGGAGACTCTGCGAGTGGCTTGAAGATGAGGGTGGCTTTGGAGACCGGTGCGATGGACCTGAGAGCCCGTTTGTTTGAGTTGGAAAGTGAAGGAGACGGAGGAGGAGGGAGTGGGAGTGGAGGGAGGATGGAGAAGGGGAGGGATTGCGGTGCTGGTGTTGTGCAGGAGCACACTGCCGAACCTGAGGGGCAAGGCGTTGTCTCCAGAGCAAAAGTGCAGTCGCGAAGGGGTAAGGAGCTGCGTAGTAGCGTCTCGGGGGGGCGAAATGACTCTGCTGGAGGGGCAGCGAATGGCAGTGCTGATTCTGGTTCCGCCGGCAAGGGAGCAGCGAGATCTTGCACAAGGGCAGGTAAGGCTCGGGAGGCAAGTCTGGCTGCTTGCCTGAAGTCTATCGAAGGTATTGCTAGACCGGAGGTGGTGGCAGAGGCCCCACAGGCAGAGTTGGCTGGCCCTTCTGTTGAGGCCGTGCAGGATGAAGAAGCTGGTGTTGCTGCCAGTGGGGGTCCTCTCAGCGACAACACTCCAGCGCTCTGTGCTGCTGCTGCTCCTGTTGTTGGTTCTGGTGCTGGTGCTGGTCCCGAAACGGGAGCCCATGCTGGTGTGGATGCCAGGAGACGTGGTGTTGCTGGTGCTGGGGCTGGTACGAGGAGGAGTGCGGAGCCTGGTCTCGGGTCTGGCGCTGGGAGCCCAGCTGATGCTGGTTCTGGTGGCAAGGTTGGGACGAGGCGGTCTGTTAGGGCAGAGAGGGCCCGTGCTGCAAAGGCAGTGGCTTCTCTGGAGGTTTCCAGAGGCATAGTTGCAGCGGAAGAGGGATTGGGGGAGCAGGTTGACGTGGTCGAACGAGCAGGGGCGGAAGAAGTGGTTGCTTTGCGTCATGGGGTCCAACATGGTGGGGGAGCTGGTGCTGCAGCTGATGGAAGCCCTGGTGCTGGCACACTGGTCCTTAACCCTACCAGTGGTGGTGAAGCTGGCGTTGTTGTTCGCTGTGGTGGGAGTTCAGAGAGTGAAGCAGATGCTGGTGCAGGTGCCGGTGCCTGTGGCGGTACCTGTGCCAGTGCCGGTGCCAGTCCGGCTGCTGATGCCAGTGCTGGTGCCAGTGCCGATGCCGGTGCCAGTGCTGGTGCCAGTGCTGATGCTGGTGCCGGTTCTGGTGCCCATCCTGGTCCCGGTGCCAGTGCCAGTACCGGTGCTGGTGCTGGTGCCGGTGCCAGTGTCGGTGCTGGTGCGGATGCTGGCACCAATCGCGGTGCTGGTGCCGGTGATGGTGCCAGTGCCGATGCCAGTGCTGGTGCCCATGCCGGTGGCGGTGCCGGGAGCAGGTCTGGTGTTGGCTGTGGGGCCAGTGCCAGAGGCAGTGCTGGTGCTGTGAACACGTCCGAGGCTGACCTTGGCATTGGCCCGAAGTCTCAAACCAGCGGTGAGGCTGCTGCTGTTGCTCTCGATGGTGATTCAAGTGAGCGTTCGCTGGCCGCCGTTGCGGCAGCCGTACAGTCGGCGGCCGCTGCCGGATTGGAGATGGCGAGGGCTGTGGCACAGGCAGCGGCAGCAAGCAGCAGCGACGTTGCGGCGCCAACGGATTCAGTGTTGTTCAGCGAGCAATTCTCCGCGGGGGACAGCTGGCAGGGCCTGGGGACCCTTGGCTCCGGAGGTCCTGGGGAGGACACGCAGCGGGAGGCGTTGGGCACCGTGGATCGAATCCTCGCAATGATCGGCTCGGAGGGGGCTGATGAGGGTGGGGAGGGTTCTGGTGCTGGTGCGAAGACGTCGGGAAAGTTGAAAGAAGGTGGTGGCAAACAACCTGGAGTGGGGGTAGAGAAGAGGAGGCGGAGGGGCTCCGGCGGACGGAGGGAAAGCAAGAAGCGGAGGACAACGCAGAAGGACAAGGTTCTGCCAGGAGGGGGTTCAGAGGATGCGAGTGCGACTCCTGTTAAGGGCGTTGCGACAGGTAATGGTACAGACAGCCTGCAGGCGAAGGGGCTTGAACTTCAACCTCTGCCGACCGCTGAAGGCAAGGCTTGCGGCTTGCCACCCCGTCTGGGCCTTGATGAAGGTCTGGCTATTGGTTTGGTAACGCTAGAGGACGGTCTGCTTACGGGGAAGGCCAAGCTGCCGCAGAGGGGATGTTTGACAGGTGGTGCAGCAGTGGGCCCCAGTCCAAAGCCCAACCCTCTGGGTTTGGGCTTTGGACTTGGTGCGCTAGGCGGTGACGCTTTCTCCTTCAAGGGAAGCGAAGAGTTTGAGAGCCAGTCCAGTTTTGGTGATGGAGGCCGGAGCCTGGAAACAAGCGGGAGTGGAAGAGGGTCGGGAGGAGGAGGGAGGGGCACTGGAAGGAATGGGGGTGGTGGCAGTGGTAGCGGCAGTGGCCGGCTTCCAGCTCTCGGCGAGGATCTCTCCCAGGATGTTGGTAAGGAAAGCGTACCCACCAAAACAGATGCAATTAGACCTGGCCAGGTTGGTCATCTGCCCCTTCTTCAGAGGTTGCTTGAGAGCGGTCTGAAAGGGAAAGCTGGAAATGGGGCCTCTCAAGAGAAGCCTCCTCTTGTCGAGGGAAAAAGGAAGGAGAAACAGAATCTGAAGGATGGCGTAGTGCAGCACGAGGAGGGCGAGGATGGAGAGGAGGAGGAAATGCCAGACAAGGGAGTTGCTAGGGACGAGGGACGGAAGGAAATGGCCAATGGTGGTGAGGCACGAGGGAGTTCGAGGGCCAAGCCTGGAGACCGTAGGGCTGGCAGGAAGAGGGGTCGCGGAAGAGGTCGAGGAGTAGAGCTCTCTGGCTCCTCAGAGCACGTCCGGAGACCCTCTAGTAGGGCTAGGGGAGTCGTTACACGCAGCAGAAGAAGAGGAAGTGGGGAGGAAGTTGTGGTGGACGCTGTGGAGGAGGGGAATCAAGAGGCGGACACGGTGGAAGCAGAGGAGTCGACAGGAGAAATGGAGCCGGATGCAGGGAAGGGGGGAGGAGGAGGCGATGTCAGTGGAAGTGTGGATGGGCCTCCTGCTCGTAGTGGTGGCATGACACCTGCATTGATCACTTCAGCCAGACTTGATGATGTCGGAGTGATGGGGAAGCAGGGGAAGAATGCGGTTGCAGTTGGTGGCAGGCGCGAAGCAGCTAATGCACCATCACCAAGTGAGGCGGGACATGCCCCAGATAAAGAAGAACCGGCAGGACGAGCAAAATCTATGGCTCGTCCTGTTTTCGAGAAACTGGCAGCAGCTGCAGCAGCAACTCCTCCAGCCGCTGCGGTAGGGGCAGCAGCAGCAGCAGTTCACCCAGCTTCTCCAGTAGCTGCAGCATCAGCTGAGGCAGTCGCTCTTGAAGCAGCAGCAGTAGCAGCAGCACCACCACCAGCAGCACCAGCACCATCACCAGCACCAGTACCAGCAGCAGCAGCAGCAGCAGCAGCAGCAGTAGCAGCAGCAGCAGCCCCGAAGGAAATGCCTGAGGGGCATGCTCCAGCTCCAGCGCCAGCAGCCGTTGCGGTCTTGCACAGGGTGCACTTCGCAGATGACGTGGGTGTAGTGCCTGTTGGGAAGGGCGACGGCGGAGGAAGGAACCTGGAAGCAGGAGCTGCCAATGATGGCCCTCTGTCTGGCGGCCCTGGAGACGATCCATTTGGATGGAAGAACAGCCAAGGCGTTGCTTCTGATGACAAAGCGGACGGGAAGGGTGGACAGGGGGAGGAATGCAAGAAGAAGGGAGGCAAGCGAGTGAGTGCTGCTAGACGTGCAAGCGCTGGGGGAAGGAGGAGGGGGCTCTCTGCAGCGAGCTCAAGCCGAAGAGTTGTTGGACGGACGAGAGGTTATGGTCGTCCAAAGGAGGAGAACAGGTATCAGGAGGATCAGGAGAAGGGGGAGGAGGAGGAGGGGCGAGAGGATAAGGAGAAACGGGAGGAGAGAAAACAAGAGGAGGAGAAAGTCGGTGCTCCTGAGGCTCCAACCTCGGAGGCGGAGGTGGGAAGGGGCACGACCGGGGCTGGCTCGACTTCTGAGAAGGACATACATGGTCAGCATGCCGCCAGCATCGGAGGAGGTGACAAGCCACGAGCTGCAGCTGGGCCTTGCAGCCTAGAGGTCCTGAAGCTGGGATCTCCTGAGGGGAGACATGTGAGTGGACGCGTGCCTGCTCCTGCGGTCCTGGCTGTAGACGGTCTTGCAGCCAGGGAGCCAGCCGATGACCGTGCGTCTGGCGTCGCCCAGTTTGGGGTTGCCCAGCTTTTTCCCGGCACGCAGTCTGCTCCGCCTGCATTGACAAGATGTGACAACTGCGACGACCAAGCGGAGGTCCATCCTGCTGAAGCAGGCCGAGGGGTCCACAATGTTGATGTGGCAGTGAGGGATGCTCCCTGTCATGATGGCGGCTCGCATGCAAAGCTGGCTGGCATGGCGGCAGAGGATAGGCCAGGCGCAGGTGACGTGCAAGGGGGGCTGGATGTGGAAGTAGCTGGAAAAATACGGGCGGGCGGGGGTGGAGGCGAGGGAGCTGGTGGCATTGAGGTTTGTCGTGCGACTCCGGCAGGTAGGCAGGCGCCCGGCCACAGTGGTGAGGATGGAGAGGAGAGCCCGGAGAAGGGAGCGGTCACACCGACACGCGATGAAGCAGCGTCGGAGAGAACGGCTGGCGGCAGCAGTGCAGCAGTGCTCTTTTCGCCGATTGGGGATGACACGCAGATGGCCATGGAAGCCCTTGACCTCATGATGGATGGGTCTCCCGGTCCTCGTTCTCCTCCTCCGCCTCCTTCGCCACCGCCGCCTCCGTGTCCTTCTGCTGCTGTTGCTGCTGCCACCACTGTTATTGTTTCTGCTGCAGCTTCTGTTGCTAGTGGTCCTACTGCGACTGCAGTCGCGGTGGCTCCTCCTGCTGCTGTTGCTGCTGCTGCTGCTCCTCGTGCCACAGAAAGACATGACTCCGTTGAGAATGCCTCAGCTTCTGCACCGAAGGACTCTGCTGTGATGCCGTGGAGAGAGGTTAATGTGATCGATGCAACAGCAGCAGCCACCTCTCTAGCAACAGTTACCACTCCAGCAACAGCCGCCGCTCCAGCAACGTCAGACTCTCCAGCAGCAACCAATGCTTCAGCAGCAGCTGATGCTCCTACTGCACATGGTCCTGTTGCAGCAGGCACGTCCGGAACCGCAAACAAGGCACAAGCGGCTGCAGTGGCGTCTGTGTCATGCCTTGACCAGCTGGACCAGCTGTCTCTCCACGGTGGGGGCATTTCTCCGCCAGGCAGCAGAACAGCTCCGTTGTCTGGGGTTTCATGTCGTTCGGTGGAGGTGGCTATCGTGAGGGTGGTGGAGGCGTCGTCACCGCACCTGTGGCAGAAGCTGCGGCGAAGGTTTGTGAACATGACTGAAGTGGGAAAGGGCAGCGGACTGGCTGCTGCGGCGGCGTTGGTTTCGAGGGAAGATGGCAAGGAGGGGGTGGTGCATGGAGGGGGTTTTTTCGAGGGTGTCGGCTCCGATGCCCATGGGAGGAGGGTTGGGAGAATACAGGCGGGGATTGATCCTGCGTCCTGTCTCGACCCTGAGATGGGCGCAGCGGAGGCTACAGATGTGGTCGCAGCGGAGGCTACAGATGTGGTCGCAGCAGAAGCTGCAGAGGTGGGCGCAGCGGAGGCTACAGAGGTGGGCGCAGCGGAGGCTACAGAGGTGGTCGCAGCGGAGGCTACAGAGGTGGTCGCAGCGGAGGCTACAGAGGTGGTCGCAGCAGAGGCTACAGAGGTGGGCGCAGCGGAGGCTACAGAGGTGGTCGCAGCGGAGGCTACAGAGCTGGTCGCAGCAGAGGCTACAGAGGTGGGCGCAGCGGAGGCTACAGAGGTGGTCGCAGCGAAGTCGGACAAGGTCATGGTTCGTCCAGGGTCCACTGTGGCCCTGGCTTTTGGGGAACTCCCGGGGGTGGTTGTGGCGGACAGACATCATGATGAGGGAAAGGATAAGGAGGAGGACAATTCGGTGAGACATGACCAGAGCAATGCAAAGGAGGCTGAAGTAGGGCTTATTCTAGGGAAGGAGATGCGGATCGAGCATGAGGAGGGGAATGGAAGGGAAATGGAAAAGGGAAAGGAGGAAGAGAAGTCTATGGAGAAAGGGGAGGAGGTAGAGGTGGAGGCCGAAACAAAGAAGGGGAAAGGAAAAGGGAAGGGGAAGGAAAAGCTGGAAGAAGAGAAGATTGGGGAGGAGGAGGAGGAGGAGGAGGAGGAGGAGGAAGAGGCAGAAGAAGGGGAGCAGGATGACAATGGCGATCCCTGGCAGTTTTGTNAGCATGAGGAGGGGAATGGAAGGGAAATGGAAAAGGGAAAGGAGGAAGAGAAGTCTATGGAGAAAGGGGAGGAGGTAGAGGTGGAGGCCGAAACAAAGAAGGGGAAAGGAAAAGGGAAGGGGAAGGAAAAGCTGGAAGAAGAGGAGATTGGGGAGGAGGAGGAGGAGGAGGAGGAGGAGGAGGAAGAGGCAGAAGAAGGGGAGCAGGATGACAATGGCGATCCCTGGCAGTTTTGTTCCCAGAAAATCTACCGTGACGTCCCACGGGCCAAGCGCACCAAGAATAGCAAGACCAGTGCTGTTGGCGCCGCAACAATTCCTGCCGGTGATGGCCGTTGTGCAGGAGAGGGCGATGGGGATGAGGACGCGCCTTCAGCCTCGAGGCCCAGTAGCAGGAAAGGCTCAGCCTCGAGGATGAAGGGCGGAAGGGTACGAGTCAGGGGCGGGAGGAGGGTGAAGGGGAAGGGCAGCGGAAGGAGAAAGACAGTGGGTTTTGAAACGAGCTCTGCGGATGACGACAACGCACAGCAGCTGGCACGTGGGGCTGCGGCAACGGCTCCGCCATTGGCACAGGAGGGAGTTGATGCAGTGGCAAACCATCTGGATCTGAAAGGGGTGGAGAGGAAAGGGTTCTCGCCATCAAAGCTGGGTGTCAGGGAAGCGTGCAAGGGAACAGGGAGTGTTCCAGAGGAGGAGAGCGAGGAGAGCAGTAGAGCGTTCCACAGGCGGAAACACGTCGCAGAATTGCTGGGAGAAGCGACGTCACCAGCAGAAGGCATAACAAAATCTGCAGACACTGGTCCAGCAGCCAATGTGTCGTCGGAAGGAGGTGGCAATGGAGGAGGAGCTAGAAGAGTGGGCAGGAGGTCTCTGTCTGGATCTAGGAGCCCCAGAGGTCACCGAGGTCCTTCCGACCTCGGTGAGAGGGTTCCTCTGAGAGAGGGAAGAGCCAGCAACCAAGGGCCGAAGGGGCAAAATTCGGCTGTTGTCAAAGGTAGTGCAGCTGTCTGCGCAGACCGTCGTCCCGATACCCTTCGTCCTGGAAGCAATGCGAGACCCTCGGCAGATGGCGAGGCAGTCCCTGCTGGTTCTCGTCCTACACCCCATGCCAACACAACAGCCGATTCGAAGGCATCGAGCAGCTGCAGGTCGGACGCTTCGTCCGATGTGGTGGTCCTGGCAGCTACGACGCGGAGAGTTGAGTCCTCAGCCGTTCTGGCAGAGAGAGTTGCGAAGCCTCAGGTGGAGGCCGTGGGGCTGAAAAGAAGTCGGCCAGAGAAGGAGGAGGGTCCTTCCCGGACAGGCGCGAGAGTGGAGCGGGGAAGGAGGAAGAAGAATGTAGGAGAGGAGGGCCACTTTGTAGAGGGTGTGCAGGAGGGGAGTGAAAAGGAAATGGATGAGGAAGAAGATCCCGGACGAAGAGGGCATGGCGGAGGGGGAAAGGAGGGGAGGGAGCAGCCGTCTAGCAGGAAGAGGGGAAGGAACGTGAGACAGGATGGCACGGAAGAAGGGGAAGACGCTGCAAGCAAGCTACCCCGCCGTTTGACAGAGGGCCATGTTTTGACGGCTGCGACCAGCCGTGCCTCCGCTTCCTCGTCGCTCCGTGCTTCCCTTTCTTCATCGCACCGTGTTCAGCAGCTGGGAGAGGTCAGAGTGATGTTCAGCCACTCGCTGGATGACGGCCTCCTCAAACGCTTCGCCAAGGTGTGTTGCATTCTTTTTCATTTTTTTATGCAAACTGAGAAGTAAAGGGAAAGAAGAAAAAGAAGAAAATCAAGACAGAAGAGCATTTACCTAGGAGAGGTCAGATTGGTGTTCAGCCACTCGCAGGACGACGGCCTCCTCCAACGCTTCGCCAAGGTTTTTGCCCAGGCATGCATGTGTAACTCAAAAGGTGTGACAAAAAGTGTGGAAGAAAGTTGTTACAACAGGCATTTGCGCATAGCCTGTGTCATCTTCGCAAGTGGGCAAGGAGGTCCGCCTTGCCCCCTTAGGGCCTGAACACATCTGGACATCCTGCAAGGCATGTCCGCCTCATGCCCAGCCTGCGTGAGGCCAACTATCTCCTTGTTTGTTCTGCAAAACAGCTAGAATGGTTTTCCGTGTTTAGAGGCTCAGATTTGCCCGACGTTAACAGCGATGCCAACCCCAAGGCTAGCCCTAACTTGACCCTAACCCTCAGCATACCTTGGACTGAAGCACAAATCTTCATCTTAACCCCAACTGTGAAGATTTCCACAGCCCCAATGGTAAGTGACCTTAGCTCCATTTCTTAAGTGGACACTGCCTCAAACTTTACCCTCAATCGTTGTCCCAACCCTTCAACTTTTGGGGTTTGTTTTTCGCTCGCCCACAGACTTGCGCCCTCCTCCCACAGGTGGTGAGGCGCATGGGCGGCGACGTGTCGACGACAGTGAGCTATGCTCGCATTCCGTTGCGAAGTACTTTCACGCACTCCACGAACAGCCTCATAGCCTTCACCAGCACAGGAATGTTTCACAAGCAGGGCAAAACATCCGGTACAGCTCCATCCTTCTCCTGTGCAAGATGTGTGCCTGCCCACTCCTCCTCCCACAGGTGGTGAGGCGCATGGGCGGCGACATGTCGACGACAGTCTTTCACACGCTCGTTTTCCGAGCCTTAACTTGCCCACTCCTCCTCCCNTTTGCTTTGGAACATGGGTGAGACCGGGCCACACTGGTTCACGCTCGTGAACGCACACGCTCGCATGCGGGACCATATGTGTGTGATCACACGAGCACTTGCTTTATGATCCGTCAGTTTGCCGGCTCAAGCACAAACAATGCAATTATGGAATGAGAGACATGGCTGCTGTGCGGCTTTGGATCCACGAATTGAAGTCACTTTGTGGCCCTTGTGCATGCGCACAAGCCAGAAGCAGAGGAGCATGGTTGACTTTGAAATTGTCAGTAGACACTGTGCGCCAAAAAAGAAAGGAGCAGGAAGGTTTGGGTCCTTGCGCCCAAAAAAGCGTGCTTATATGTGAGAATTTCATGCGGACCTCAAGGGGGCAGTGGCAATTGCGAATGCAGTGGATTTCGTCAGTAGGTCATTCATCTCCATGTCACCATAACTTGACTGTGGTGGCTTCATCTAGCTCTTTGCATCTGCAATGCCTCATACAATTTTCAATGTCTCATACATTTTTCAATGTCTCATACATTTTTCAATGTCTCATACAATTTTCAATGTCTCATACATTTTTCAATGTCTCATACATTTTTCAATGTCTCATACATTTTTCAATGTCTCATACATTTTTCAATGTCTCATGCATTTTTCAATGTCTCATACATTGTCCACATCTGCAACGTCTCATACATTTTTCACATCTGCAATGTCTCATACATTTTTCACATCTGCAATGTCTCATACATTTTTCACATCTGCAATGTCTCAAACATTTTTCACATCTGCAATGTCTAATACATTTTTCACATCGGCAATGTGTCATACGTTCTTCATGTGCTGCATGGGAGTTGGCAGGGATGGCGCGTACTTATCACACCCTCCGTGCAACCCGACCGCAAGTCGTTAGCGAGCCTCGCAGTGGCAGCAGGAGCAGAGGTGAGCGACCCAAATGTGTTTTGGTTCCAACCCAAACGTGTTTTGGTTCCAACCCAAACGTGTTTTGGTTCCAACCCAAACGTGTTTTGGTTCCAACCCAAACGTGTTTTGGTTCCAACCCAAACGTGTTTTGGTTCCGACCCAAATGTGTTTTGGTTCCGACCCAAACGTTTTTTGGTTCCGACCCAAACGTGTTTTGGTTCCGACCCAAATGTGCTTTGATTCCGACCCAAACGTGTTTTGGTTCCGACCCAAATGTGTTTTGGTTCCGACCCAAACGTTTTTTGGTTCCGACCCAAACGTGTTTTCGTTCCGACCCAAACGTGTTTTCGTTCCGACCCAAACGTGTTTTGGTTCCGACCCAAACGTGTTAGGTGCGACCTTTGGTGTGATGCGGTTGGGATGGGTCAGAACTGGTGCCTATGGCGGAGTCTTTGCTGGGTTCTTGATAATCGCATGCATTCAGGATGGTGCGCACGCCTGGAGCGCCGAGGCGCGGGGGAGGGAGGTGGAAGTGGGCTGTGGGCGCGACAAGGTTGGACTGCACGTGGAGCTACTTCTTGCGCTGCCTGTGTTGTGTGTCTCTCATTTGGCACTTCATCTCGAGCGCAACTGTTCGCTCTCAGTCCACCTTGGGCATGCCACTCTTCACCGTGCCGTGCTGTGCAAGTCCAGACCATGCCATCTCGTGACACGCAATGCCACGTCATGCCATGCCGTGCCATGCCATGCAGGTGGTCCGAGTTTTCAAAGCCCCGCCGGATCAGCCGCTGGTGGTGTCATGTCCTGAGGACCATGCGCTATGCCAGCCGTGGCTCAAACAAGGTTAGTTCTTGCAAAGGTCAAACGTGGGCCATGTCTTGGGGGTGTGCGGAGAGAGAGGAAAAGAAGTCTGTGGTGAGACAGCAAAAAGTGTGTGGTGAGACAGCAAAAAGTGTGTGGTGAGACAGCAAAAAGTGTGTGGTGAGACAGCAAAAAGTGTGTGGTGAGACAGCAAAAAGTGTGTGGTGAGACAGCAAAAAGTGTGTGGTGAGAC
>SZWC01026053.1:5623-24717 GCA_023375785.1 Penium margaritaceum
AGCAGCTGAAAGTGGACCAGCAAAACCATTGCTGTGCAAGCCAAACCATTGTTCAGCTGCCTCCCAATCCCTCCGGTCTTCGCACCCCAGCCGTCACAGCTACTTACCTTGCAGCCATGGCCGCCATTGTCGCCTCCGCTCCCACGTCGTGACGGGCGCAGCCGTTATCGGCGGCAAGGCGTTCCTGGGCAAGGCCTTCAGCGTCAGAGCCGTGGCCTCGACGGCATCCTCACGCCGCTCTCTGATGGTGGTGGCGGAGAGGAAGAATGCGGTGGCGGTGCTGAAGGGCACAGCTGGCATGGAGGGTGTCATCAACCTCACGCAGGAGGATGACTGTCCCACGGCGGTGAACGTGCGCATCACTGGCCTCGTCCTGGGCCTGCACGGATTTCACGTGCATCAGTTTGGCGACACCCCCAATGGATGTATCTTCACTGGTCCCCACTTCAATCCCAAGGTTCTCACCCACGGTGCACCCACTGACAAGGTCCGCCATGCTGGCGGTCTCGGCAACGTCATTGCTGATGAGAGTGGGTTGGTTGAGGCAACCATTGTGGATAGCCAGATTCCCCTGTCTGGTGTGGACTCAAGTGTTGGCCGCGCAATTGTCATCCACGAGCTTGAGGACGACCACGACCTGAGCTGAGCTCAGCTCACTGGTCACGAGCTGAGCTCCACCATGGGCAAAGCTGGTGGACGTCTTGCATGCGGTGTTGTCGGACTCACCCCGCTGGCGTAACTGACAAGATCTTGATGTCTGAGAAACAGCGGCCTCAGTGTTTATTCCGGCATAAATATGATGTAAGATGCAACAGCACTTTGAAGCTCTTGTTACAAGTTTTACAACTTCAATGCTTTGGTGCTCCTTTTTTAGAACTGGGGTAAACTAAAAAAAACAGGTTTCATGCAATGCGTACAAGGATTACGAAGAAAAAAACAAAGGTAAAAGAATTTATGAAAGGTGAAATAGTGCTAATGTTTGATGCATCATGTGAGACAAAGGAGAAAAATAAAACAATAAAAGAATAACAATAGGATTAGAGACATTGGTAAACAAATAAATTTATATAGAAATGAACTATTTGTGGATAAGATTGTGTGAGGTGCATTGTTCAACCCTGCCTTTGAAGGGGAAACCTGTCTGCCTTTTATAGCCTATCCTCAATGATGTGATTTATCCTCATTTAGTGGAGAGTCCTATAGTCGGGGTGCCATAATAACGGATGCTCGTCTATCACATGTTGATTGCATTACTGGTAAAAACCTGTTCAACCTTTTTTTTGTTGACGTACCTCATACGCAAACAGTTTTGATGAATAGAATCACAATTCTTATGTAATTACGAAGTGGCTAGGTGAAATGCTTGAAATTATTTTTGCTACAATGCACAATCAACAAACCACGCCTAGGTCATTGGTGCATCCGATTGTCCGCATCATCCGCGTGATGTAGCAACTATTTCCGGATTCGTTTGGCAGAAGAATGTTCTCTAACGCAAAGTTGGTGGGAAGGCCCCTGTTGGGAGGCAAACCCCATAGTGCTTTAAAAAAAACATTATATTCATCTATCGTGGCTGGTAGATTGGCATATTTTCTAGGTGAAAATTACGATAGCAGTACTGAAATTGATGCTGTTTGACCACGGCATTAAATAGGCCTCTGATCCCGTGCTGGAAATTTCTCTTTCATGTGCTATTAAAACAGGCTCCTGCTTCGCCGTGATTTTTCCACATTAGTCGGCTGTCCACCCATGCTTGCTATCTTCCCAGTGATGGCCTACTTATGCCCTTGATACTTCAGTGAAACGACATACCTTTTCCTTAAGGAGACCTAGATAGGACCTCAAATTCCAGATGTTTGTAAGATTAGTGTAGGTGTGTCAAATCAGTGACTTCGCCTGTTTCTGCGACCAACTAAACAGAACGGTCCGCGCATTTTTTGGCACGAGGGGATGTTTTGCCCTTGTATCCCATCAAGTATCGGTGAGCCTTGCTTGCCGGCCGACAAGTGCGCCTCGACCAGTTGAGACTCACCTTTAACAATTTTGCGCCTTGTCACTCAAGAACTTGTAGGATTTTTATAACCTTGTGACCAAAAGTTTTCTCTGTTGTCCGCAAACAAGTATGAAACTTAGCCTTGTTTATTGCATTTGATTTTTAGTACATTTCCCATTGTATCAGAGCTCCTTCCCAGGCCTGAGGAAGACGTTAGGCACCCAAAGGAGTCAAAAACGTAGGTGGCCATCTAAAGGACAAAGGTTTTGCCAGGGATGACTTGGACCGTTCCCGGGCGACGGATTGCTGGGGAGTAGGCACACATACTGTAGGACACCCGTGTTGTTATTTGGATGCCCCTTGGCCACTAGTCTCCAGAATTGGCAAGTAGTGGACGGACCAGGCATGCACTGCTCATGTGGAGCAAGTCCCCTGGGTCCGGTCCAACAGGCCAGGCATGCACTGTCCTTGTTCAAGGATAAGTCCCCTGGGTTTCTGATGATGGCTGGTCACACCGTCAATCTGACAGTACGGATGGAAAGGGCACGTGTAAAATCGCCAGCTGTCCAATTTTCGGGCCGATCCAACGGTCGGATTGGAAGATGCAAGATGTGCCTTGGATCAGGGGATGACTTCACTGATTGAGGGGATTACCTCCTAAAATTAAGGAGTGAGATCGACCGAGGCGCGCGCGCTTCGGCTTAGCCAAGGCATGCTCGCTTTGGCTGCCAAAGGCACTCCTCAGCTATTTATGCCTTGTACTTGCCATTGTCTCGACTACTCCTTCACTTGATTTCTCTTGTTTGAGTTGTGCGCTTCAGACTGAGCTTGATATGAACTGCTAAGATGGTTGTAATCTTGCTCGTGTGAGAGTGCTGACTTTATTTGTTGGGCTCTTACACCAAGGAAGAAGAAGGCTTAGAGGGCGGGAGCCCCTAAGTCCTTGAGCAAAAGCACCTAGGTAACTAGGTCCCACCAGAGGCATAGTTAATTCCTTGGGGGTGATTGTGATCCTTGGGTGAAATTCCCTTGGACGGTTGGCAGTTGCCATTGTGTCGGTGCTATTTTCTAGACCGGAGCTTCAGGCCACGTAACTTAGGAATGACAGAATGGTTATGGGCCCATGCCTAGTGTGAGACTTAGTTGCAAAATGCACACAGGTTTCTCAGTAGCTCAGCAAACGTGAGGAGCACAGACGCTCTATCACACCTACAGGTGCTTCTCATCAACCCTCCGTCCAAGACCTCTCATCAGCCTGACATCGGCTCCATCAGCCTGACACCGGCATCAACTGCAGGTGTAGCAGAGAGGCCTCAACCGAAGCAGATCCGACTCAACCGCAGGTACCATGGCTCCACCTACCACTGAGGAGAAAGGCAAGAGCGTCGTCAAGGAAGGCTCGTAGACCAGCATACCTGTGGCCACCACTGGAGCTGTGACATCCATAGTAGAGGCAAGGAGTGGCATTCATGCGCCCATCCCAAAACTCGATGGGACAGGGTTCTCGCTCTGGAAGTGGCAGTTTGATAACATAGTCGATGACCGTGATCTCCTCCCCTACTTCACAGGGGAGGCTGCCCAACCACTTTCAACCCAACAAGAGGAGCTGGCAGTGTGGACGCGGGCCAACAAGAAATGCATGGCCATTCTGGTCTCAGCACAACATCAGCATCTGCTCTCTCATATCTCCGGCCTCACAAACGCAGCTGAGGCATACAAGAAACCCTGAAAGATCTACCAGAGTGTCTCCCTCGCCAACCATTTGTTCATCCTCCAAAAGTTGCTGAGGATGAAGCTGACTGAGGACGAGGACGTCCTAAAATTCTCGCAGCAGTTTGAGACTCTCCTTCAGAGGACCACGTGAAGTACTTCAACATCTCGGAGTACATCCGCAATGAGGCTATAATGCGTAGCCATAGCGAGGCCAATATCGCAGCCTATGCTAAGGGCGCAGCAGGCAGTAGCGGCACTAACAACTCAGGGCAGCAGCAGGAGGCAAACGGCAAGGGGAAGGGCAAGCGACGGCCTGCCAACTGCCATAACTGTGGCAAGGCAGGGCACTGGGCACGCAAGTGCTGTGCTCCTAAGAAGGAAGGGGTCAAGGGAGAGGGAGAGAAGGGTGAAAAGGGAGGCAAGGGTGGGAAGCAGCCCACCGTACTGATGGCACATGGAATCAGTGGCGCTGGCAATGCACTCCTTAAGCCAGGGGCCTTTGCACTTGAATCTGGCACAAATCACCATTCCACCAATGACAAACGGGGGTTCATCTCCGTGGGCCCCTGCCACGTCAACTTCTGTCGCACTAACGGGAGGGTGGAACCAGCTGAAGGGGTGGGTGAAAAGCCACCCCTTCAGCTGTCTCTGTCGGCAAGATTGCTGACCGAGACATGACTTTCGTCTTCGACAAGAACAGGGCCGTCATCCTTCCCACGTCCGCAGTGAAAATACAGTATGCTACAAAGAGTGTGGTGGCCGAGGTTCCACGCGTGGACGGCCTCTACATCCTCCAAACCAAGGTGGAGGGTACTGCCGAAGCTGGGACAGCCATGACTGCCAGGGGCATTCAGGTGGTAGAGGCAGAAAGCAGCCGCCCGTCAAAAACAACAGATTTAACAAAGCAGTGGAAGCTGCGGTACCAACCCAACCTGAAGCAGTCGCTGGGGCTGCCATGGCATCGGAAGCGAACTGTGGCCAAGACCTTTGGCACAGGCGCTTGGCCCATGCCGGCCACTCCACGTTGGAGACGATGGGCAAGCACGAGCTGGTGCGGGGCTGGATGCGGGGAAGGGGAATAACGTATGTGAGGCCTGCCTCATGGGCAAGGCTAAGAGGAAAGGGCACAAGGGGAACAAGCAAGGAAATGTGGTGAGTGAACTTCTCGAGTTGGTCCACACCAACATGTGCGGGCCGATGCAGACAGTCTCAGTCGGAGGCTGCAAATATTTCCTCACCTTCACCAATGAAAAAACCAGAAATATCTGGACGTACTTCATGAAGCAGAAGATTGCGGTAGACCGGTAAGAAGGTCAAGGTCCTTCATTGTGGTAACGACGGGGAGAACAAGGCCTGTGAGGGCTGGCTCGCTGAGCAGGGCATACGGCAAGAGAGTACGGTACCTGAGTCACCCGAGAGCAACGGTGTCACTGAACGGCTCAACCAAACCATCCTCAGGATGGTAAGAACGATGTTGTATGAAGCAAAGCTGCCAGGAAGGTTCTGGGTCGAGGCTACTAGGACAGCGGCCTACATCATCGACCTCACACCTACATCAGCCCTTCGAGGAAAGGGGAGAAAGAATCTGTCACCAATGACCCCACAAGAGGCATGGTCGGACAAGAAGCCAGATGTCTCGCATCTGCGAGTGTTTGGCTACCAGGCCTATGCCAAGAAGGTGACAAGGGAGGGTGCCAGTAAGCTGGATCCGCAGGCCAAGAAATGCCTGCTCTTGGGGAACGACAGTGCCCAACGCTCTTATAGGCTCTGGGACCTACAAGGCAACAAAGTGATTCACAGTAAGGACGTGGACTTCAACGAGGCTGTGGTAGGAGCAGAGCAGCAGTTCAAGGACGAGCCAGTGCCCGAGCCGGGTGAATGGCTGGTTCTACTGGAGACAGGTGATGAGGCAGCACAGGGGTGGAGCAGTAGCATGGCAACAGAGGCAAGAGGAGCGGTAGCTTCAGGGAGAGCCGCAACAGAGGACTCTGACGTTTTCAGATTCCTCCTCCTCTAATGATGAGGACTCTTCCACCGAGGGAGAGTCTATGGTAAGAGAACCAGAGCAGCAAGAGCAGCAGCAACAGGAGCAGCAGCAGCAGCCGCCACAGTAGTAGGCAGTAAGGCACAGCTTGCGCTTATCTGACCCGCCACGACAGAGCGATGCTACAACCGGCGATTGGACTGGTCTGAGTTACGCCTTCGTGGCACAGGGAGAGCCGTCCACAGTGGCAGAAGTGCTTGCTCTACCGGATGGGGAAAAGTGGAAAGCCGCCATCAAAAGCGAGTTGGCCTCGCACAAGAAGAACAGGACATGGAAGCTGGTGGACCAGCCCGCTGGTTCCCACGTTGTAGGGTGCAAGTGGGTCATGGTCAAGAAGCTGAAGCAAGATGGGACCATCGACCTCCACAAGGCGTGGCTGGTGGCCAAGGGTTTTGCACAGCGGCCGGGGAGCGAGTACGACAAGACGTACGCGCCCGTCGTTACCTTTGCAACGATCGGAGCTCTCCTCACGATAGCAGCGGCCAAGAACTCAGAGGTTCACCAGATGGATGTCAAGACTGCCTTTCTCTATGGAAAGCTTGACAAATAGGTCCTGATAGTGGTGCCTGAGGGGGTGAGTGCACCACCCGGAAAAGTTTGCAAGCTCATCAAGTCATTGTATGGGCTGAAACAGGCCCCGAGGTGCTGGTACCAGGAGATGGACACCTTCATGGAGGGGTCCGGGTACGGTCACTGCGAGAACAACCTCAGTATGTATGTACAAGAGAACAAGGATGGCCTCATCTTGGTGGCTCTTTACGTCAATGACCCCATCATCTGTGCATCATCGACAAAGCTGCTGAAGAGCATCAAGATGCAGCTGAGCAGCCACTTCCAGATGAAAGACCTGGTGTCAGAAAATTAACCCCGGGAGGAGGCAGTTCCAACGTGGCCTGACTGGCCTTCTACGTTCACGGCTATGTTTGTGCGGGTTCTGAGTCTAAGCGTGAGCTTTCCGGTCGCCTCACGCTATGTTTCTGGGAGTTGAAGGCATTTGCGAGACAGTCACTTTTGCGAAGGGAAGGACACGATTTTGCATTTGTTTTTTTTTAACATGGACATGATCTGAACATTTGTAGGGCTAGTCATGAGCTCTCCAACGCACCAAACCGTGCGCGATTCGGATCACCGTAGCTCCCGCTACGTCATCCGGAGCGCAACACCCCAAGTCAGCCGCTCTGTCGGCGGCGCGCACCACGTCGCCCGCCGAGGCGCCCTCACACATCAAGGACCCATCAAAACGCCATTCTGGAGGCGCAGATGTCCCTACGCGTAGTGGCGGCGCCCCTCGCGCCTTTGGGGTCTGTTTCGATGAGTTAATCATCGAGTTTGGTGATGGGGATTGATGTGGGTCGAAACCTGTTCGCGGACCTCCAGTCAGAATTTTGACCAAGTCCTCGAGTAACAAACTGTACTACTGAGTTTCGGACTCCGAGCCAGGATTTTGGCTAAGTCCCTCAGTAACAAACTGCACTCCTGAAATCCGGCGGATCATCCACCGGACGCCTCGGCAGACCTTCCGGAGCAAAATCCCCAGATGGCATTTTGTTACTCGTTCCGGTCGATAATTCACCGGAAGTCGAACCGCGGCCGGCTCCCAGAACCGCCGCGCACACCCCAACTTTGGAAGCCCATATCTCCCTCGTTACTAGTGCGATTCCGGTGAAACAACTTCCACAGGATTCAGCAACTTGTCAACTTTCAGGGGCAATCCTCCATTTGAGGATCCGAGCAATCCTTGAGTCGCCAGGTCTGTCGAAGAGGAATTTCCTCTCTCTGGCGGCTCGTCGGCGCCTCCTGGCGCCGCACTTGGGCATGTAGAGGGGCAACTCTACAACATTCTCCCCCTTGCACCTGCCATGCCCGCTGCTCCTGCCTGCTCTCACTCATCTTCCGCTGCGCCCTCCAGCCCATCATAGCTGGTCATCCCAAGTCCGGCCACGCTCAATGCGTGCCGGTCCACGGGTTGCGCTTTGGTCAAGCAATCCGCAAGCATGTTGTGCGTGCTGCAGTGTTGCAGCACCACCTGCCCCTTTTCAACCATGTCCCGTGCGTAATGATAACGCACATCAATGTGCTTCGTCCTCCTGTGCTGCGTCGGGTTGTTGGTCAGCGAGATTGAGCCGGTGTTGTCCTCTTGCACCACCGTAGGCTCCTGCTGCGGCACGCCCAGCTCCCTCAGCAACCTGCGGAGCCACACCGCCTCCTTGACCGCCTCAGCCAACGTGATGTACTCTGCTTCCACTGTGGAGGTGGCAACGCAGTCTTGCTTTCTGCTACACCACGAGACCGCTGCACCAGCGAGGAAGAACATGTAGCCGGATATGGACTTCCGCTTGTCCACATCGCCAGCGTAGTCTGCGTCCGTGTAGCAGACCAGACGCAAGGGGTCCGCCCGCCCCTTGCCGTCGAACCTCAAGCACGCATGCCGCGTCGCTTGCAGGTAGCGGAGGATGCGCTTGACCGCCTGCCAGTGTAGTGGCCCTGGATCGGCCACGTACCTGCTCACTTGGCCCACCCCGTAGGCCAGGTCTGGTCGAGTCGCCACCATGGCGTACATGAGGCTGCCCACCGCCGATTGGTAGGGCACCCCTGCCATATCCTCCCGCTCTTCTTTTGTCTACGGCGCCATTGCCGCACTCAGTTCACAGGTCATGGAGACCGGACTGCCAACTGGTTTGCAGTCCTCCATGCCGTACCGCTTCAGCACCTCGGCCACGTATTTGGCCTGTCCCAGCTCAAGCGTGCGCGCCCTCCGGTTCCGCGTAATGCTCACCCCGAGGTACTACTCCAGCTCCCCCATGTCCGACATCTGGAATCTGCTGCTCAGCTGCTCTTTCAGTTGCTGTAGGCTCGGCAAATCCGTCGAGCACACAATCAGGCCGTCCACATAGAGTGCAACGATCTGATGGAGCTGTTTGTCGCGCCGCATGTACACGTTGTGATCCGCCTCACAGCGCTTGAAGCCGAGTTGTGCCATGAAGCTATCCATCTGTTGGTACCAGCATCTGGGCGATTGTTTTAGCCCGTACAAGGACTTCCGCAGCTTGCACACCTTGCCCTCCGGCGCCTCCACCCCCTCCGGCACCTCCATGTAGATCTCCTTGTCTATGATGCCGTTGAGGAAGGCCGTCTTTACGTCCATTTGGTGGAGCTCCATGTCCTTCGCGGCCGCCACGGCAAGGATCGCCCGGATGCTTGTGAACTTGGCGACGGGAGCAAACGTCTCATCGTAGTGCTCCCCCTTACGCTGTGCGTACCCTTTCGCCACCAGCCGCGCCTTGTACTTGTCAACCACACCTTCCTTTGTGAACTTGGTCTTAAAGACCCACTTTGAGCCGATGACCTTGGCATCTTTCGGCCTGTCAACCAGCTCCCACGTATCATTTTCCGTGATGGACGCCAGCTCAGATTTGATGGCTGCGTCCCATTGATCCCCTTCGGGCCGCACAAGCGCCTCTCGCACGGTAGTCGGCTCCGTTGATGCAGCCAGCATGCACCGTGTCATGCCAATCCATCGACCGGTGCTTGCGTCGAAGCGCTTCCCCGCTTTTCGCTGCCTCCCGCTGCGGCGCGGTAGTTTTGGTGGCGCATCGTCGATCTGCTGCGATCCCTCCGACTCAGCACGCTCCGGTGAATCATCGACCGGACGGCTCCCCGAGGATCTCTCCCGCTCCAGCGAAACATCGCCCGGACGGACGGCGCGTCCAGTGGATTTTCCACCAACGCTCGTTGCACACTCTGCCGGGAGTGCGCGCCTTGGCACCCTTGGTGACTCATCCGCCGGATCCTTCCGGTGGATCTCCTCATCAGCTTGATCGTCATCAGAGTCCTCCGCTTCGGCTGCCACCGCTGGTGCACCGTCACGCTCTGATGCCGCATCCTCAACTTCGGCGTCCNGAAGAGATACGAATTTGCCCGCGGCTCCAGCTTGCTGTCGCGCCTCTGCGCAGCCTGCACCATCGCATGCGCCTTGCACCCGAACACTTTCAGGTGTGCCACACTTGGCTTGCGCCCGCTCCAAACCTCCTGCGGCGTCTTCCAGCCGCTCTTCCCCTTTAGCACCGCTGTAGGAGTGAGGTTGATGGTGTAGCTCGCCGTACGCACAGCTTCCGCCCAGAAGCTCCGCGGCAATTCCGCATCCACCAACATGGTCCGTACCATGTTCAGCAGCGTCTGGTTCGCCCGCTCCACCACGCCATTTGACTGAGGTGAATACGGCGTAGTTTGTTGCCATTTTATGCCCTGCTGCTTCATCCACCCGCTACAGCCCACATACTCTCCGCCATTGTCGCTGCGTAGCGCTCTGACCTTCCGGCCAGTCTGCCTCTCCACCGCGGCGACATACTCCTTCAGCCGGTCCAGGACCTCGCCTTTCCGCTTCATGAAGTACACNGCTCGACCTTGTCGTTCGCGACCACCATGGACTTGCTGGACTTGGTGTAGTTGATGAACCCGACCTTCTCGACCTGGGTATGCTCCTCGGCTCCGGAGTCAAGGCATCGCCGGTTAGCCTTCTTGAGGTAGTGGTTCTGAGTGCCGTTGAGGAGTGCACTCTTGCCTTTGGCGTCCTTGCCGCCGGCCTTTGCCTCCTCGGTGCACTCACGGGCCCAGTGGCCCTCCTTGCCACAGTTGCGGCACGCACCCTTCTTGGCGCCCTTCTTGCCGCCACCATGTCCGCCACCTCCCTTGCCCCCACTTCCGCCACCACGCGTTTTGGTGACGAGGGCCGATGAGGAAGACGAGGACTCCCCGCAGCTCCGTCGCTGCGCCTCGTTACGGATGTACTCTGCGACCACGCCATAGGTGAGCTTGTCCTCTGCCCATCCTCCCAAAACTGTAATGAGAGGGCTACAACTGTCAGGAAGGGCCATGAGGAGGGCCATCGCCTGCAGCTGCGTGTCGATCTTCCACCCCACGTCATTGCACTGTGAGGCAAGCAACTAGATCTGCTGCATGGCGGTGATGACATCATCTCCCTCCTCGATTCTCACCGTCAAGAGTCGCTTCATGGCAAATATTTTGTTCGCCAGCGACTTGGATTGATGGATGGTACAAAGTTTTTGCCAAGCCTCGGCTGCCAGCTTGTAGCCTTGGAAGTAGCCCCACTGCGACTCAGCCGTCCCGGACACCAACAGCATGAGCGCCTCCGTGTTCTTCTTTGCGAAGGCCTCCTTCTGCGCTTCCGTCGCTGTCGCTTCGTCGAGGACTTCAGTTCCCAACATGACCTGCAGCACACCCTTATGCGCGAGGTGGATCTCGAAGTGCCACCTCCATAGCCCGAAGCCAGGGCCGCCCGCATACTTCTGGATGCCCTGCGTCTCCTTCTGCGCCATTGTGCAGTCTTCAACTCCGGCACCTCAGAGTTTGACGGCGATGTCGTCCCCGACGACAATCCCGTCCGCCGCGAAAGCCGTGAGTGATGTGTAGACCGGTCAGGGCCGTGGGCCCATAACCCTTTTGTCAGAAACTTAACCCCGGGAGGAGGCAGTTCCAACGTGGCCTGACTGGCCTTCTACGTTCACGGCTATGTTTGTGCGGGTTTTGAGTCTAAGCGTGAGCTTTCCGGTCGCCTCACGCTATGTTTCTGGGAGTTGAAGGCATTTGCGAGACAGTCACTTTTGCGAAGGGAAGAACGCGATTTTGCATTTGTTTTTTTTTAACATGGACATGATCTGAACATTTGTAGGGCTAGTCATGAGCTCTCCAACGCACCAAACCGTACGCGATTCGGATCACCGTAGCTCCCGCTACGTCATCCGGAGCGCAGCACCCCAAGTCAGCCGCTCTGTCGGCGGCGCGCACCACGTCGCCCACCGAGGCGCCCTCACACATCAAGGACCCATCAAAACGACATTCCGGAGGCGCAGATGTCCCTACGCGTAGTGGCCGCGCCCCTCGCACCTTTGGGGTCTGTTTCGATGAGTTAATCATCGAGTTTGGTGATGGGGATTGATGTGGGTCGAAACCTGTTCGCGGACCTCCAGTCAGAATTTTGACCAAGTCCTCGAGTAACAAACTGTACTACTGAGTTTCGGACTCCGAGCCAGAATTTTGGCTAAGTCCCTCAGTAACAAACTGCACTCCTGAAATCCGGCGGATCATCCACCGGACGCCTCGGCAGACCTTCCGGAGCAAAATCCCCAGATGGCATTTTGTTACTCGTTCCGGTCGATAATTCACCCGAAGTCGAACCGCGGCCGGCTCCCAGAACCGCCGCGCACACCCCAACTTTGGAAGCCCATATCTCCCTCGTTACTAGTCCGATTTTGGTGAAACAACTTCCACCGGATTCAGCAACTCGTCAACTTTCAGGGGCAATCCTCCATTTTAGGATCCGAGCAATCCTCGAGTCTCCAGTTCCGTCGACGAGGAATTTCCTCTCTCTGGCGGCTCGTCGGCGCCTCCCGGCGCCGCACTTGGGCATGTAGAGGGGCAACTCTACAACACCTGGGACCTCTTGAGTACTACCTAGGCATCAGTGTCACGCAGATCGCTCAGCCGGCACCATCAGGCTCAGCCAGACCAAATACATGAACCACAACCTCAAGCGGTACGACATGGAGGAATGCAAACCCGTCAGCACCCCCATGGGAGTTGATTGCATCCTAACCTCAGCTGCTGCTCCTACCAAAAAAGCAGAGCAGGTCGGCATTGCAGGCGTGTCATATCAGTCTGCCGTGGGCAGTCTAATGTACGCGATGGTCATGACTCGCCCCGACATTTTCCACGCTGTGGGGCAGGTGAGCAGGTATGTGGCCAACCCTGGGCCACAACACTGGCAAGCAGTGAAGCGGATCTTCCGCTACCTGAAGGGCGCACGACACCTGGGCATCCAGTACGGTGGGGTGCCACAGTCGGAATCCTTGCGGCTCATGGTGTACACCGATGCAGATTGGGCCGGGAACATCGCCGACCGCAAGTCCACATTGGGCTACGTGTGCGTGCTCATGGGTGAGCCGCAAGCAGGACTGCGTCTCCCTCTCCACAGCTGAAGCAGAGTACATCGCTCTAGCAGAAGCATGCAAGGAGACAATATGGCTGCGTAGCCTGCTCCAAGAGATACGAGCACCTCAATCGGCCGCAACGGTGGTCAATGTGGACAATAAGTCTGCCATCGACATGTCCAAAAATGGCACCTTGATGCGGAGGACAAAACACATCGAAGTTCGGTACCACTTCAGTCACAACCTGGTCGATAAGGGAGTGGCGGAGCTGGAGCACGTTGCGTCCAAGCTCAACTGGGCAGACATACTGACAAAACCCCTTGACCGAGAACTCCGCCTCGCAAGAAGACAGGGTATCGGCATGAAGAGCGCAAGTGACGAAGACTGAAGACAGGACAGGTGGCCAGAGGTGCAAGGGAGATATTGTTGTTATTTGGATGCCCCTTGACCACTAGTCTCCAGAATTGGCAAGTAGTGGACGGACCAGGCAGGCACTACTCATGTGGAGCAAGTCCTCTGGGTCCGGTCCAACATGCCAGGCATGCACTGTCCTTGTTCAAGGATACGTCCCCTGGGTTTCTGATGATGGCTGGTCAGATCGTCAATCTGACAGTACTGATGGAAAGGGCAGGTGTCAAATCGTCATCTGTCCAAGTTTCGGGCAAATCCAGCGGTCGGATTGGAAGATGCAAGATGTGCTTTGGATCAGGGGATGACTTCCCTGGTTGAGGGCATGACCTCCTTAAAGTAAGGAGTAACATCGGCCGAGGTGTGCGCGCCTTCGGCTTAGCCAAGGCGCGCTCGCTTCGGCTGCCAAAGGCACTCCTCAGCTATTTATGCCTTGAACTTGCCATTGTCTCAACTACTCCTTCACTTGATGTCTCTTGTTTGACCTGTGCGCTTGAGACTGAGCTTGATCTGAACTGCTAAGGTCGTTGTAATCTTGCTCGTGTGAGAGTGCTGACTTTATTTGTTGGACTTTTACACCAAGGAAGAATAAGGCTTAGATGGCGGGAGCCCCTAAGACCTTTAGCGAAAGCACCTGGGTAACTAGGTCTCACCAGAGGCATAGTTAATTCCTTGGGGGTAATCATGATCCTTGGGTGAAATTCCCTTGGACGGTCGGCAGTTGCCATTTTGTCGGTGCTGTTTTCTAGACCGGAGCCTCAGGCCACGTGATTTAGGAATGACAATCCGCGCACCCATTAAGCAACATTTTCCTAGGTCAAGAGTGAAAGGAACGGCCAAACTGCCTCCCACGGACCAGCTCAGAGTGTGAAAACATGATTTTGAGGTGGGCAGTGTGTCCCAGGTGGCTGGGGTTGCCTTGTAGGACTCAAAACAGGTTATGGTTACTTCCCCATAGAGCTATGGGCTCTCGGCAGAAAATTGGGCCAAAAGTGGGCCCGGCAAAGTTCTGCTGAGTGTTTCTTGAGCCCAAACAGTCCTGTCACACGTCCTTCAGTACAATTAGGGAAGCGATCAGCCTAACTGAAAGTGAGAAGGTGAACCACACCAGATCCATCACCGCCTACCACGGATAGACCAGTGGTGACCCTCACTAGTGCCAGAATGGGACAGCTGGGAATGGGAAAGAAGGAGCTCTTCCTTCCCCAGCTACGAACCAGAGATTTTCTTGCATAGAAAGATATCTTCTTGTCATAGGCTGCAGAACAAAACCTGGAAGAGTTCTATCTTCATCCGCAGTCCAATGATGCAAAACAATCTCGCACTAGTGCACTACTTCAACGCCCTCACACATGCCTTGCCTGACTCAAAGGCGTATTCTCTATGCCATTTTTGCTTTGGGGATCGGGAAAAAGACCCATCCGATCCACGTAATGGGGCACCTCGTCCCCACAATGCATGGCGTCATCTCTCCACGCGCCAAGAGGAACAGGGCATGACACTTGTTGTAACCGTAAGAGATCGTCTCTGAATCCTATATACCAACTCATGGAGCTCTTATTACAGAGTTTTGGTATGAATCCATGGATGTTCATCGTCGGCTGTTGGGCATGGGAGCTTCATGCTCAGTGCTCGAGTGGCTGGACGTGGTACTGCACCACCTTGACGAGCATTACAAGGAGTTCTGCCGAGACAATCTTCGTCATCCCCCGGTCGCCGAGATCAAATCCATTGATCTCGCATCCGTATTTGAGGAGTTGAGGAACTAAAAAGACGTCCTGAATGGGAAAGCACGTCATATGACCTCTGTGACACCGACATCATATGCACATTTGAGCACCTCCACTACAACAGCAGCATTAGCACATGTCACCTTTGCTTAGACTGATGGGAGCAGTGGTGCAAGCCACACCTCTCATGCCGGAGGCAGAAGCAAAGGGGACCGGGGTCATAGTACCGGCCGGGACCGGACACTTCTGGCACAGGTGTCCCTCTCTGCAGCGTCATGTGATGGAGAGGCTGCAACAACAGACCCATCAACAGTATCACCTGTTGCAACAACAGCAATTCCTGGCACAGCTACATTAGCCCATTGGCGTCTATGCCCTGCCTGGATAGCTTCCCCTTCATCCTACATCAGGAGTTACTTTTGTTTCACCACCACAACAGCCCATACAGCAGCAGATGGCAGCACCAACAGGCTACTACAGTGCACTAGTCAGAGACATGCCGCTGTTTGCCATGATTCTGTTGCCAGTGCCAGAGTGGGCCCAGCATGTGTATGAGGACATGGCAACGTAGAATTCTGGAAAAACACGTGCAGAACCCTAAATTCTGAAACCTCCTGAGGCCACTGCAGCCCCTCAGCGGTCAGGTGCACGCCTCGGGCACACAAATATCATCATGTCACACAGGATACCCATGCTCGAGTGGTTGTATGGTAGTGTTGTATCTCACTTCATGTCCCCACATCGGCAGTTATTTGTCTCCTTGTATTCCACGCATGACGTGGAGGGGGTGCGGACTGGGTCAAGGGAAGTCCTTAAAGTTATAGGCATTGGTATAGCAGCACTGCAAGCACCTTAAGGAACTTTGTAGCTGACCAGAGGTTTGTATTTCCCTCGGCTAAAGGTGAACTTACTGTCAGGGGGTCAAGTGGACCGTCAGTCGGGCATGTTTGCACTCACGGAAGCGCAATGTTTTACACATTTTGATTCTCAGGGGATGTTTCTGTTCAACTGGCCCTTGCATGCTGACATTCTCTACAGATAGAAAATTATCCCCAAATTTTCATCCAGTTGCCCTCAGACACATATCATGACGAAGACAGTCTCCAAACTCACAGACCTTGTACAGAAAAGACTGGCACTGATCTATTGAAGCATCAACCTGCACACGGACTCATTTCAGACACATTTTCTGACGATGTGAAAGAAACTGCTTGTCACGATTGTCAGGAGGGAAAGGCACACCAACAGAGCTTTCCTGTGTCACAACACATCAGTGAAGCAGCCCTTGAATTGGTGCATGCTCACTTGATAGGACCAATGCCAGTTCCTTCAGTACAATATGCATCACTGTACGTACTGATGCTTACCGATGACTACCGTTGGTTTCACTAGGAATTCTTAATAAAAACAACGACAGATGTTCAACGAGCCATAATGGACTGGATCCATCTGGCTGAGAGACAGACCGGTTTCTTATTGCACATACTCCGCATTGATCGTGTAGGAGAATTCTTAGGAAATATGGAAACAAAAATGAAAGTCAAAGGAATTTTACTTCAAGCCACAGCACCATACACGCCACAACAAAATGGGTTGGCTAAGAGGTTGTGCAGAACACTGGGAGATGATCTTCACACCTTGCTGGCTGAATCTTTCCTGTCCTTTGGGTTCTGGGAGGAAGCAGTCAAGAAAATCACCTGGGTATGAAATCGGGTGCCACAGGATCCTCTGCCCAAGTCCATCACCCCTTGGGAAAGGTGGTTCAGGCAGAAGGAAGAACTTTGGTCTGCACAAGTGTGGGGCATGATGGCATGTGTCTGACCCACAATATGGACACAAACTAAATCCTTGAAGAAGGCGATGCATCTTTGTTGGAGTGTCACATGCCTGAAAGGCATGGAGGTTTTGGTACCTCGTGCATCACACTTTTTTTAGAGTCGTGATGCCTCATTGTAGAAAACATTTCTGTATGAAACACTCAAGGGGTTGGAGCACACACATGCACTCACTCTTCCTGAATTCCACCCTGAGTGTGTCACCTTTCCTATCTTTGTCCCAGTGGTCTCATCAGACGGCACTCAACGCCCAAGCATAGACAACAATGTGGAAGCAACTTCTTCTGTTCCTCACAATCTGTTCACACCGGCAAACTTGGCCAGCACCAGTATATTCACCACTGTGCCCACCTGGGGTGAATACAAAACACAATAACACCAACCTGGCCCAGTACATCGCTCCCAGAAAAATGTGGCTAGAGTTCATTACAGATACTTTTACCATACTCTTGGACCTACCAACATTAAGTCCACCCTCAGTGAGCTTTACACTGTCAAGGAGGCTAGTGGGCACCCAGATGAGGCAGATTGGGAAAAGGCCACAGTGGCTGAGCTGAATGCCCTTCTGGAACACGGAGTCCATGAGCTGGTACCTCTTCCTCCTAGACAAAAGGCCATCAATGTGAAGTGGGTGTTCAAGGTGAAACGCAGCTTTCTTAGCCTGCTTGGAGGATACGAGGCCCGACTGGTAGCCAAGAGCTTTCACCAAACACCATGAAAAAAATTCACGGACACATATGCCCTGTTAGGAAAGTATACCTCTGGTCACGTCCTCTTGGAAATTGCAGCCCATGAAGACTGGAAAATCCGCGAAATGGATGTAAAAAATGCCTTTTTGAAGGGTCTTTTGGATGAAGAAATATGTGTAGAACCACCACTATGATTTACTGACGGAAACGATAGAGTGTGGCTTCTACCGAAGGCCCTCTATGGCCTGAAGCAGGCTTCATGGTACTGGAACAAAGCAATTTGTTGCACACTCGCGAGTGGAGGATTCTTACAGAGTTTGTCCGACCCCTCCTTGTTCATCCGCTGGGCAGACGGTGTCCCGATAGCCCTGTGAGTACATGTGGATGATCTGATGATTCTTTCTCCCTCTCTCCATCGACAAATTCACTCCTGAGTGTACACCATTGCATGACAGATCTCGGAGAAGCACACAAATTTCTTGGCACTGAACACACACTGACACACAACCCCTGGACATTCATTGCACAATAAACAAGAAGGCTCTACCACTTTGCACAAAAACAATCTCATCAAGCCTTTCCCATGAGCCCAGAAACATATGGACACCTCCTTGATCGACACACCACCGACTACGGACCAGACACAGACCCCATGCTTTACAACAGCCTCACATACCTCTCATCCACTACACGACCAGCTCTTGCCTGTGCAAGTAACACACTTGTCCAATTCTGTCAGCAACCTCACTCTATGCATCATAAGGCACTGCTCAAGCTGCTGCACTATGTGCTTGACACTTCATCGACAGGACTTGTCTTCACCCCTAGCGACAACTCCTTGCTCGATGAGTATTATGACAGTGATTATGCATAAGAAAGAACTACATGGAATGGAGGGGGGGAAAAACCTTGTCTTGGCGCAGTGCAAAAAAATCATGTGTCACACGTTATGTGGCAGAGGCCGAGTACATGGCCCTGGGTGAAGCTGCTTGTGAAGCGTCCTGGTTGCATTGACTGCTTGAGGAATGGGGGCTCATTGTGGGAGCTATACCACTGCACAATGACAGTTATGCCACACGACACATTAGTGACAATGATGGGGTGCTACATCTACGCACTAAACATATAGAAGTTGAACATCACTTTTTTCCATAAGGCCGTAGAGGCAGGCACTGTGCTTGTGTGCGAAGTGAGCAGGAGAGATAAGCATGCTGATGTCCTGATTAAAACACTACTATCTTCTACTCTTCTCAAAACCCTTCATCCACTCGGCTGCATGCACGCAAAACCCTTGGCCAAGGGGGTGTGATAACCTTTTCTTTACATATTTCTCCGTATGTGCCCTCGTGTGTGCAGTGCATGCAATTCGGACTGCTGGTGGTGATCTCTGCTGATTTCTGAGACACGCACCTGCCTCGGTAGCATCATCCTTCAATATCACGTGTCCTGCCAGCCGTCGACCCATGCTTGCTATCTCTCCTATGATGAACTACTTATGCCTTTGATACTTCCGAGAAACAACATACATTTTGCTTTACGAGACCTAAATAGGACCTCAAATGACATATGTAGGACTAAAGTAGGTGTGTCAAAACAGTGACTCGCCTGTTTCGGCGATGGAATTAGCAGAAAGGCCCGCACATTTTTGGGGGCGAGGGGCTGTTTTCCCCTTGCATCCTATCGAGTGCCAGTGAGCCTTGCTCTCTGGCCCTCGACGGCTTGAGTAACAAGGCTG
>SZWC01026056.1:18044-33362 GCA_023375785.1 Penium margaritaceum
GGGAGGAAATATCGCCAGTGCACTTACAGGCGATGTCCTGTAGGCGCGAGTCTACCTCGTCCAGCTCGTCCTCCAGCTCCAACGCCACGCGCGGGTCCATTGCAGGAGGAGAAAGCGAACACAAGCCTTCGATCCTCGTCCCAACCCTGCGAGCCCTTTCCTAGCTGCCTTGCTTGCCTTTGCCTGTGCCTTTGTCTCTATTTTCGTCTTAGCCTTGAGCGAAAACAGAGACAGGCGGAAGGTAAATGTGAAGGCTGGCAGACCTTGGATGACATTTACCTGCCTCCTCCTCCTCCTGCTGCTGCTCTTCCTCCTCCTCCTCCTGCTCTTCCTCCTCCTCCTCCTGCTGCTGCTCTCCCTCGGACAACCTATCTGCTCACTTCACGGTCCAACTCAAGTTTCCCCTCATGGTCTGCGGATGCCCACCAACCCACCACCCTCCATGCCTCCGGCATCCCTCCATCTCTGCGGTCACCGGCTGGCTGCCGGTCGGTCGACGCGAGGGTGCTCTGGACGGGTCCGACCCCGAAACCATAAAGGGGTCCCCTCGAAATTTCGTCGTCGTTTCCTGATTGACAGAGGCCGCCGTGGGCGCTGTGCATGAGCACGTCCTCCCCTCTCAAAAGTTCGAACCTAAGCCCACTGCGCAAATGCAATTCGTTGACTTCTCTTGATGGATTTTTCGGTAGGACTTTTCCATCTGTAGTCCGTCTTTCTAATGAATAGCCTTCCGCGGACCCCGCGTGCTGCGTTTGTCTTGCGGCTCGAGTATTTACTCCGTGGCCCTTGCAAAGATCAAGATATCGCAAGACAAGCTTCCCCCTTCGTTGTTATCCATAGAGGGCGGTCCGCGTTAGATCAAGTAATTTTGACAAGACATTGATGTAACAAATGGGTATGGGAAGCTTCGCCCACTGGGCCAAAACTATGGTAAGTGAGGGCCTTCGACCCTGAACCCATCCTGTCTGACCGCCCAGATGCCAGGGACCCCTTCAAGCCATGAGGAGATGCCGGCCCGCGCAACACTCCTCCCACCTATGAGTGGACCCGCCTTCGGCATCCACAACCCTGGCGCTCTGATACCAATGTAATGAATTGGTACAAGAAGCTTGGCCCACTAGGCCAAAACCGCGCTGGTTGAGGGCCTCCGACCCTCGACCCATCGCGTCCAACCGCCCACAGGCCAGGGACCCGTTCAAGCCGTGAGGAGAGGTCGGCCCGCGCTACAAATGACATGAACCAACCAAGGAAGACATTTTTTGAGTTCTTCTTTTTCAACTAACTGAGCAAGGTGTTTTCTGCAGACACAAATGTGAACCCAAGTAAAAAGCGTTGAGTTAAAAAAAAGATATTAATGAATGATTCCAAAAGATTCTTCTTCATACATTACTACTTTATGTGATGTATGATTCCTTCTTCTTGAAGGATACATACATCATAGAGATCGAAGAGAATGTGTAGGGATCCCAATACACACAGCTCACTCCCTCACTAAGATATGAACCATACGCGTAATGGTGGGTATAGTAGCTGTAGAAGTTGAGGAGCGTACCAAGTGCTGAGGTAGGATTTGGATGTAAAAAACCATAGCACGACTATCCTGTGTTGGTTTATGTGCCACAGACATGTTGTGACCTCTGGCCTAGCTGCATACTCACCGCACTGACGCAGGTGACTGATGCTGGAGGGACATCGGTGCTGACGCTGTACCTCAAGTGGTGGTAACTCGTGGGCGTTCAGAGAAGACAATCCAGAGTCGCTCACAGAATTGAGCGTTCCCCCTACCACAGCATCTCACAACATAAATGCTTGGTGACACTAGGATTTCTAGTGGGTTTTTTGCTTGAGAAAGAGGGGATTGTGGCCGGGTTGTTCTCTCGGCCTGGACTTGCATGTTCTTGAATATTAATGTGGGGAACAGGTCCAGGTTCNTAGCACGACTATCCTGTGTTGGTTTATGTGCCACAGACATGTTGTGACCTCTGGCCTAGCTGCATACTCACCGCACTGACGCAGGTGACTGATGCTGGAGGGACATCGGTGCTGACGCTGTACCTCAAGTGGTGGTAACTCGTGGGCGTTCAGAGAAGACAATCCAGAGTCGCTCACAGAATTGAGCGTTCCCCCTACCACAGCATCTCACAACATAAATGCTTGGTGACACTAGGATTTCTAGTGGTTTTTTTGCTTGAAAAAGAGGGGATTGTGGCCGGGTTGTTCTCTCGGCCTGGACTTGCATGTTCTTGAATATAAATGTGGGGAACAGGTCCAGGTTCTACCCTAGCTCGGCGTGGGTGAGAGCGAGGGTGGGCTCGCTGCTCGCTCGCTCGTCACCTCGCCAACAGCTTAGGGCCCGCGTAACACCTATGTTACTTGTGACTGAGACGCTTGCGTTTTCTTCTTCGCAAAACCGCCGCCGTTCATGGCGCTTTGTCTCTTGCGTGCTCGGTCCGTGCTTCCCTCGACCCTCACTCTCCCTCCTACCGGGATCCTCTATCCTCTGGTATCAGAGCAGTGGAGAGGGGAGGTCTTGAGCTCGTGAATCGAGCGCTCGATCCTGGTGTGCGGCCAATCTTCGTTGCCACCACCGCTTCCGCCGCCACTTCAGTCACGAGAAGCACGTTCTCTCCTCCTACAGCTCCCTACCCTCGCCCATTCTGTGGCGGGCAACAGCAGGAGCTACGAGCGGACACTCGTGGGTGTTCACTTCGTTCACCCCCGCGGGATTGCTCCCGTCCGCGATGCTGTAGGTCTCAAACTGCCTCATCTACGGCAGTAGCTTGAGCAGCAGCACCACCACGCCCTAATTAGCAGCCTCCTGAGCAGTGACTACGACTGCGATAGCAGCAGCTGCGACGATAGCAGCCGTCGCATTTCCCTCATACACTGTTGCAGATACGCACCCGACAGCAGCAGCAGCAACAGCAGCAGAGCGACAGCAGCAGTAGCAGCAGCAGCCGCAAAGCGATAGCAGAAACGGCAGCAAGGGGAGCAGCCGTCATCGTCCTCAGCTGCATTAGCAACCGGTGCTGATCCACTTGCAACAACAGCAGCAGCAGCAGCAGTAAAGAGACAGCAGCAGCAGCGGCAGCAGCAAAGCGACATCAGCCGCAGCAATAGCAGCAAGGCGGCAGCAGCAGCAGCAGCAGCAAGGCGACAACAGCAGCAGCAGCAGGTGCCGATCCACTTGCAGTAGCAGCAGCAGCAGCAGCAAAGCTACAGCAGCAGCAGCAGTAGTAGCAGCTGCCGATCCACTTGCAGCAGCAGCAGCAGCAGCAAAGCAACAGCAACAGCAGCAGTAGCAAAGCGACAACAGAAGCAGCAGCAGCAGCAAGGAGACAGCAGCAGCATCAGGTGCCGATCCACTTGTAGCAGCAGCAGCAGCAGCCGCAGCAACGAGACCGCAGTAGCATCCATACATCTCTCTAGATACTGCTATTGCAATCTCAACTGCTACACTTTCAGCAACAGCTGCAAAGGACGCCCACCTTCCTAATACCTCAACTGCCACACTGGCGCACGGTGACGTTTAAGACACGGCCGCGTTGGTGGAGTACTACAACGGGGGAACGTCGCACCGACGTGAACGACGTCGTCGCGGCATGAGCAGCGACCGGGGGTCCGAGTCCGCCTCAGCACGGTCCGCTCGCGCGTCACGTCATCGTCCGGTAAGCGTCTCCCCTCCCCATTCTCTTAGGGAGGACCCTCTGCCGTCCGGCGATCCCGAGGTTCCTGCTGTCCAGCTGCACTCAGCGTTCCCACAAGACGTCATTCGTCTTGTGGGTATCGTTACACGCACAACCGCGGCTATCATTGACGCAGCGGCGGCAGCTGCAGCCACCTTCGCCGTCGCCGCTAGAGCCTCGCGTGCTCCTGTCGCCACCTCAGTAGGGCGTGCTGCAGAATCGTACACAGAGGCCGCGGTTGTTGCTGGTCCCATTGCTGCAGCGGCTGCTGATATAGGCACACAAATATCTGCTGCAGCATCTGCCATTGCCTCTGCAACGGCCTCAGCTACATCAGCTACTGCGGCAGCCGCTGCTTCCATTTGCACCTCCACCGCAGTCGCCATCACCGCAGCTTCATCTGCTCCATCTGCCGCCTCCAGCCTCGTCACAGCAACCATCTCCGTCGCAGCAGCCTTCTCTACTCTTGCTGCTGCCTGCACCACTGGAGCCTTTGCTCTGGTGGTGCCCATTGCCTCCACCGTCTCTGTTCTTTCTGCTGCCTCTGCTGCTGTGGTTCCTCCACTCCTTGCTTTTCTCCGCAGCCCATCCTCTTGACCACCTTGTCTGCATATTGTGCCTGCGTATCTTCCCTCTTCTCCTTCTGCGGTGGCTTGTCCTGTCTGACTCGGGGTGGGCTGTCCTACAGCTTTTTGACTCTTTGCCTCAGGCAACCCCACTTTTCCCACGTCCACTGGGGCTGGGGAAACTCTGCCGAAATCTGTCCGGCAGAGCCCTCGCGTCGTCACCATGCCTGGTGACGACGAGTCAGTCATAGCGACTCTTCAGCGCCAGCTGACCCTCGCTCGCAAGGCTCAGCAGGAGGCTGAGGACCGCCTTAAGCTTGCTGAAGATAATCGCGCCGCTTTTGCTGATGAGGTCGCCGCCATAGTGCTGCGTCGCCCCCCTGCTGCGTTAGTTGCAACCAGTCACACCCCTCCTGTAGGCACCTCTTCTTCTTCCTCTAACACTTCTGCTGTTGCGCCCACCGGCACTGCCGCTGCTGCCTCCACTCTCCCCGCGCCTCGCCAGCATGACTTCTTCTCACAACCACCTTCCCTCTCCTCTGGGCTCGCCTTCACCTGCTGGGAAGTGCGCTTTAGCGCGTGGGCCCAAGGGGAGCAGCTGTGGGAGTATTACTCCCCAGCTGTTGCTCCATTCACTCCCCTTGCAACTGAGTCTGCCCGTGCTGTGCGCGCCCTCATCGCTGCCGCTCCTGAGTCGCTGATTGATGATGTCGGCACGTTCAATGCTGATCCTGCTGTCCAGCGTCTTGCCGACCCTATTGGTGCATATGCCATGCTGCGTCGTCGCACCACTGTCACTGGCCAGGCCGCTCAGAGCGCCCTCACAGTCCAGTTCAACACGCTTCTCATGCGTAGTGATGAGACCGCTGACGCCTATTGGTCTCGCGGTCTCAAGCTCCTTCGCAAGCTTGGCAAAGCAGCACCGGGCCAGCTCTCTGCTTTTCTCACCATGGTCAACGGCCTTATCCCAGAGCTGTCCGACCTTCTTCGTGACGTCAAAGCTGACGAGCTACAGCAGCTTGCCTCACAGCCCGTCCCCCCTGATTCCCCGCCAGGGGTAGGGCCTCTCTGGGATTTCACCTCCGAGCGCCTTGCTGCCTGGTGGACCAGTCTTCAGAACAAGCGCCTCCATCGCTCTTCAGTTATGGGTGTTGCTGCGCTCACCACTTCAGCAGCACCCTCCTTCTCCTCTGCTGCACCCTCCTCCCTCTCCGCTGCTGCATCTTCCCCTGCCTCCACCGCCTCCTCTTCCTCTCCTGGCGCTGCCCTCGCTTCCCAGGGTCGTGGCAAAGGGAAAGGGAAGGGCAAGGGCAAGGGCAAGGATAAGGATGCTGCCCCTTCCTCTTGGGTTCCGGGCGCCGTTGTGTGCTGGAACTGTGGCTCTACTGAGCACTCTGCTCGTACTTGCCCGGCTCCTCCGGATGACCTACGCCTTGCCCGCGCCATGCATGCCCACTGGGCTCGTACCTCCGGCTCCTCCTCTACATCTGCACCCTCTGGCTCTGGTGGCCCATTGCGCTTCTCCGCCCCACCTCCGGCTCAGGCTTACGCCGCCTCCAGCGTGCCTTCTCCACCACTGCCTGTTCCTTACCCTTGGGGCTGGCCACCTCCTTACGGTGCCCCTGCGTACTCTGGGCCTCCGTCCTCTGCCTACACCGCTCCACCGTGGTTCTCGCCTTCCTCAGGCGCGTCTACCCCAGCTCCGCTGGCGTCAGTGGATGGCGACCGTGGTGATCGGGAGCGTCACCTTGAGCAGTCCCTCCTCCAGCTTCTTCGCCTTCGTGATCAGGGAGGTGAGGGTGTTGCACCGCTGACCAAAGATCTTGTGTGTCAGACTGACGTTGTCCTTCGTGGGGATCCTCTGGGTCATGTGCTAGGTGCCTTGTGTGCGTCTGTCCCGTGGATTGAGCGTTGGCAGTCGGACTTTCTTCCTCGTTCTCTCTCCCTTTGTACCTTGTCTCCGTCCTCCATTGGCACTGTTGTGACGTCCAGTGTGCTGCCCCCTGTGCGTCTGTCTAGTGGCCTCTGGGTCCTTGACTCCGGGGCTACTCATCACATGACGTCTGTGCGGTCCTCGTTCATCTCATTAAGCCCCGTCGGTTCTGTCCGCTGTGTTCGTACCGGGTCTGGTCAATTGTTGCCAGTTCAAGGTGTGGGTGTGGTTCGCTTTGTTGGTCCCAGTGGCGCACTATATCTGCCTGACGTTTTGTACGTGCCTTCGCTGGAACTCAGCCTGCTGTCTGTGCCTTCTCTGGATGAACAAGGTATGGACTTCACTGCTAGCCGTGGTGTTGGCACAGTCTCTCTTCGCTCCTCCCACCGTCCTGTTCTTCGTGGTGTGCACTGTGGCAAACTCTACCGTGTCCCCTTGCACGCCCCCTCTACCCCGGCCGTCAGCGCTGCCCTTGCTCGCGTTGCTCCCTCCCTCACCCCTGACCTTGTCCGCCTCTTGCATCGTCGCCTTGGTCATGTTCACACCGATGCCATTCATAGCATGCCTCGTCTCCAACCTGCTCTTGGTCTCTCTCCCTCTACCTTGCCTGCCCCTTGCCCTGCGGACTGTCTTGACTGTGCTCAAGGGAAAATGCATCGGTCTCCTTTCTCTCCTTCTGAGTCTCAGTCTTCCCATCCACTTGATCGTGTTCATGCGGATGTCATGGGGCCCTTGCCTCATGACCTCCTTGGTGACGTGGGACGCTATGTCTTATTTCTTAACGATGACTTTTCTCGCTTTCGCTGGGTGTTCGCGCTCCGTCAAAAGAGCGACGTTTGCTCCGTCATCGAGTCATGGCTTGTCCAGGCTGAACGTGCCTGTCAGCGGTCGTTGCGCATCTTCCGCAGCGACCGTGGCGACGAGTTCCTTGGTCCCACCGCTCGTCTCCTCGAATCCCGTGGGGTGTGTCTGGAGACATCTGCTCCGTACACACCCCAGCAAAACGGTGTCTCTGAGCGTTGGAACCGGACGCTTGCCGACGGTGTCCGCACGCTCCTATCTGAGTCCGGCTTGCCACCACTCTTTGCCTTTGAGGCTAGATGCTACATGACGTGGGTGTGGAACCGTGTTCCCCACGGTCCCCTTCCCCGTACTGTCATCCCGTTTGAGCGCTGGCATGGTCGTCGGGCTGACCTTCGCCTCGCTCGGGTCTGGGGTAGTATGGCTTCTGTCTGGCTACCGGAGGATTTCCGTGATGGCAAACCGTCCCCTCGTGGTCGCCTGTGCCCCTTTCTCGGGGTATCTTCCCAGTCTAAAGCATGGCGCTTCTGGGACCCTGTCCGCGAGCGTGTCGTCGAGTCTCGCGACGCCTTATTTTTTTTAGTCGGTCTTTCTTCGTGACCTCGATCGCCTTCCCCCTGCCTCATCTCTCCTGCCCCTCTCTCGGTTGAGGGGGGATGTCGGTCCTGCCATTCCGGCAGTTCCTTCCTGTTGTCTCACCGCAACTCTCATCCTCGTTGCATTCCTCATCGTCAGGGGCTGTCCCTATCTTCTCTACGTCTTCTTCCCCCGACGTGTCGTCCGCGTCCAGTTCCTCCGACGCACCCTCCTCTCCAGTCACCGACTCTCCCTAGTCTGCCTCTCCAGTCACCGACTCTTCCCAGTCAGCCCCGTCTCCCGCTGTCTCGGGCATACCTCCAGTTGCCACTTCACCTGCAGTCTCTCCCGTCCGAGTTTCTGACCCGCCTCCGCATGTTACCACTGGTCCTGCTCCTGCCTCACCCTTCGTCCGGGGAGGGCGCCTTCGTGCACTCCCACATCGTTCTAGCACTTCCCTCACCTCAGCATTTCCTCCTCCCTCTCAGACTGCACACCCCACTGTTCACCCTACCGGCATGGACGCGTTGGGCCTAGCTACTCGGGTTGTCCACCCTAGTTCCACCCTTGGCTACGCGCTCCTATGTTCGGAGCATGAGCGAGCCTTGGAAGCCGCTGTCTTGAGTAGTGCAGCCAAGTGTCACGCCACGTCGGCCACCACTGTCTTGCCCCCTAAGCCTTCCACTGTGCGTCAAGCACGTGCAGCCTCTGACGCACAGCAGTGGGAGGCTGCGATGCGTGCTGAGCTCAACGCCCTTGATGATCATGCGGTGTACGAGCTTGTCGATCTGCCACCTGGGCGCAAAGCCATCGACGCTCGTTGGGTCTTTCGGCGTAAGTACAAAGCCAATGGTGCGCTCGACAAGTACAAGGCGCGCCTCACGGCTAAAGGGTTCTCCCAGGTCCTAGGCATCGACTTCGACGAGACATTTGCACCAGTCGGGCGATACACCACAGCTCGAGCATTATTGAGTCTTGTGGCCCACCACGACTGGGAGCTGGAGCAGATGGATGTGAACAATGCGTTCCTCCACAGACACCTGGATGAGGAGATTTACATGGTCCAGCCACCTGGCTTCTCCGATGGCACCAACCGAGTCTGGCGACTGCGAAAGGCACTCTATGGCTTGAAGCATTTGCCTCGGTGCTGGAACCAAGAAATCACCTCCACCCTTGAGAAAGGAGGATACCGACGTAGTACGGTGGATCCCTCTCTCTTTTTCACTCCACCCTCAATCCCCTTCGTGGCTATTCTTGTCTATGTGGATGACCTGCTGATCGCGTCGCCCACCCAGGCTGCTGTTAAGTCAGTGAAGACACTCTTGCAGTCCGCGTACAAGATGAAAGACTTAGGGCCAGCCCGAGTCTTCTTGGGCATGGAGCTTGAGCGCGACTGTTCTCGTCGCACGCTTCATGTTCACCAGGCTGCGTATGTTCGTAGCCTGGGGGAGCGATTCGCCTCCCAGCTTGAGTCCACTCCCACAGCGTCGACACCCATGACCCCAGCAGGACAGAGGCTGCTGAAGACAATGGATGTGTCTAAGCTGGGGGAGACAGTCAACGTGACAGACTATATTCGCGTCATTGGGTCACTGATGTATCTGGCTACGACAACCAGGGCAGATGTCGCCTTCTCGGTGAACTTCCTTGCTCAGTTCTCACAGGCTCCTAGAGCACGACACATGGAGGCAATACTGCGTGCCGTCAGGTATGCTCTCTCCACTGCACGCACCGGACTGTGCTATCGAGCACAGCCGTCAATTGTGGTGGATGGATACACAGATAGCGACTGGGCACATGACACCGACGCTCGGAGTTGTACAGGTTACATCTTCCTCGTTGGAGGGACTGGCGTGTTATGGAAGAGTGGTAAGCAAGGTTGCGTGGCACGCAGCTCCAGTGAGGCTGAGTGTGTTGCACTAGGTGCGGGTACCTGCGAGAGTGTGTGGCTATGTCGCTTGCTTCAGCAACTTCGCGTTCCCATTCGCTGCATCACCCTGCGTTGTGACAACCAGAGCACCAAGGCCATTGCCGAGCACGATGGTATGCANCACACACGCACGAAACACATCAATGTTGAGCATCATTTTGTGCGTGAGCGCATTGCTGCAGGTGATGTCCAGATCGTCTGGGTCGACACACGACAGCAGAGAGCTGATTTCCTCACGAAGGCACTCAGCAGTAACGTCTTCAAGGCAGCTGTGCACGCTGTTGGGTTGTTGTGTTCGCGTGGTGATCCTGGGTGAATGGTTGTCCCCTGTTTTCGTACAGTCCCATGTCACGCCTTGTGACGCTCGTGGCAGTTGGTGTCTGTGTGCGTCGGCTGTGGGTCATGGGGGAGTGTTGGTTTATGTGCCACAGACATGTTGTGACCTCTGGCCTAGCTGCATACTCACCGCACTGACGCAGGTGACTGATGCTGGAGGGACATCGGTGCTGACGCTGTACCTCAAGTGGTGGTAACTCGTGGGCGTTCAGAGAAGACAATCCAGAGTCGCTCGCAGAATTGAGTGTTCCCCCTACCACAGCATCTCACAACATAAATGCTTGGTGACACTAGGATTTCTAGTGGGTTTTTTGCTTGAGAAAGAGGGGATTGTGGCCGGGTTGTTCTCTCGGCCTGGACTTGCATGTTCTTGAATATTAATGTGGGGAACAGGTCCAGGTTCTACCCTAGCTCGGCGTGGGTGAGAGCGAGGGTGGGCTCACTGCTCGCTTGCTCGTCACCTCGCCAGCAGCTTAGGGCCCGCGTAACACCTCTGTTACTTGTGACTGAGACACTTGCGTTTTCTTCTTCGCAAAACCGCAGCCATTCATGGCGCTTTGTCTCTTGCGTGCTCGGTCCGTGCTTCCCTCGACCCTCACTCTCCCTCCTACCGGGATCCTCTATCCTATATCCTGGACGCCTTCTCATTGAGGAAACTCAGTGACGATGTACTCGGTTGACTATACAAAGTCCATGTGTTGGAGGCAATTCTTCAACAGCTAAATGAGGTTGTCTGATGGTAGACTCTCTGTGTTGAAAACTGAAGACATGATTGACTGAGTGATCTGGACACCTTGAAGTAGGTTTTGGAGACCTCTTGAGGTGCTGTTGTCCAAGGGTTTGTAGGGAGTGACATTACTACCTTGGTGGTTGCATAACCACCTCGGCCTCTTGAAGGGTCAATCTGTAGTTGTAGGGTCACCTCAAAACTAAGGGTCACCGGAAGCTAAAGGGTCACTGGCCAAGTGAGAGTTTACGAGTGACAAGCAACCTCTTACTTGTGAAGATGTGGAAAGAGTTACTTGTAACAAATTCCCAAGGGAATTTTTACGGCTTGGATGAGAGTTTTTAAGGAGAAGCTGGCTATTGAAACTGATTATTCTCAATGCCCCCTTCAGTTAAAGATGGTCGGATATCTTAGAGGCAACGGAATCCATGACTTTCATTGGTGGAGGTGGAAGGCAAGTAGGAGGTGCAGAGGATTGTCTAGATCGATTGGGAGATGATAAAGTCAAGAAATTTTCTATTGGGCACAGTGGAGGGTTTTCTCACTTGACAAAGCATGCAGTAGATGTGGTGTTGGTTGTGCGAGGATCCTTTAGGAGATCAACATTGTGGCTTGAGGATGATAAGGTTGCCGAAATTTCTTCTACGTAAGAAACCGTGATGGATTGTAATGATTTCTAGCGTACTTGATGGTGTTGGTAGAAGTATGGTGGGTTTTCTTGGAGGATTTTGCTTTGGCAACGATCCTATTCCCCTATCTTCTTGACTGAATTTTACAGAGTTAGGAGGCATTGCACAAAACGGTGCTGTCCCCCTCGCTTCATGTTATCCGTGGATACTACAATCCTCACAGTATCTATGGAAACTGCAAAGTTCACAATGTCCGTGGAAGCTACATGGGAGGACAACGCGATCAATTGAGGGGTTGCTTGAGTGACCAGTCAATTATTGATTGACCGTTCCCCATGTCACAGGCCAGCAAGCAAGTGACCGAAGTTGTCAATCGCTGGCTTGGCGAGACTTGATCGGTGGCTCACGATCCTTTGATCGCCCATAATTCCACTGTGGTGGATTGCACAGGGTGTCTCATCGGGTCAAGAAACTATGATTACGTCAATTTGAAGTTCATGCAATTTTCCGATCATGTCGGTAGGGGAGGTTTTCAAAAATGCCCTATTTGGTATGAGTGAAGCCAAAAAATCACCGGTTCTTAAAACTAACCGAAATGCCTTGTCTATGTCCATTTGGCACGAAAAATTTGGGAGTTGCGATAAACCTCCAAGACAGGGTTTGTGAAGGCTCCCACTTTAAATGCAAGAGCACCAGGAGGTTGAGTTGGATGTGCTGACTCCACTATAAGTGCCAAAGGGATTTTCACCAGTGTTTTATCACAAAATAGCCCTTTTGAGCCTAGACATCCACTTTGGTGAATGAGCAATGTTACCATGGGACAACCAATGTTCTACAAGGACTCTCCAAGCAATGCTTCTACAGAGGAGTGTTGCATCCGTCTAGGATTTGAGATCACGTGCATGCATGACAATGCACATTCGAGTACAACCGTAACATGAGTTTGGAATTCCATCACGGAATTCTAGGAGCTTCATACACACATGAAAAACACGGTCGAGGTAATTATTGTGTCCCCATGGAGTCGGCTTTGTTGGGTACAAAGTGCTAGTTTATCTTTGTTTGTTATTTTTTTGGGGAATGATGTGACTTGTTTCTCTACGTGAACAAAAAGAAGGGTCACCGTACAATCAAGGACCTTGGATCCAATCCAATGGACCTTAATGATGATGTGCTTGGTTATTCCGTTGAACTGCATTAAGTTTGTAAGGTTGACTGTTGCCATGTTTACAAACAGAGGCACAGGACCTTTTTGCAAGAACCCGACCTCTTTGAGAAGGTTCCTTATGTATGTGACCTCTTGTGTAGCTTTTGTAGTTGTAACGTATCTTGCTTCAGTGTTGTTCTGTATGACTTGGGTTTGCTTTCAATATACCAAGAGATTGATTCACCTCTGAGTAGGTAAATGTAGCCTTTCATGCTACATTGATTGTTGGGCTTTCCGCCGAAGTAAGCGTCACAATAGCATTGTAGTGTTAAAGATGTGTATAAATTTCGTAAACAAGTTGCAAAAAGCAAGATGTCTAAACGCAACTTACAGGTTGGGTTGGGTACAACTTGTTACTTGCGTAAAATATTTGATACGCAAAAGGTTTTCTCATCAAGGGATCATTTGTCAATTTGTTATTGTGGAAATGGTTTTTAGTGATAGTTGCAAGTCGTAAAAGTTCATGGTGACGTTGAAACATTTGATGATTTTCTCATCGTATGTTTGTTGTATGAGGGTGATGATTTGTACTTGACGATCACGATTGATGTTTATGTCGAGGTAGACAATCACTTCTGGCACTTCTTTGATGTTGAATGTCGGTGTCATTACCGCCGTTGTCATTGTTTTGTGGTCCTTGCTAGGTCCAATGTCAACGACATCATGGACATAGACAAGGGCATAACATTATGGTGATGACATTACAACATCTTTATGTAGGGAAAGACTATAATCATGAGATGAGCCAATGAAGTTGAAGTTGCCGATGATGCTGTACAGTTGTGTACTAAAAAGGGGGCTTTGCTTTAGCCTGTCAAGGCTTTTGATGAGCTTTCAAACTTGTGTGGTGCGATTGTGGCATCCCTAAGGTTGCTTCATGTAGATCCGTGTGTTCATCATAAAGTTTATCTCCTAATCGTTTACTGTTGCGAGCAAGATTACCATTCGACTTGTTGTGTAGCAGCCTACTGGAGTGTAGACATCAAAGAAGTCTTTCCCAAAAATCTACGCGAAGCCTTTGGACATGAGATGAGCTTTAGACTTTTTGAGGCTGCTTTCTGCTATTCTCTTCACACAAGAGACTCATTTCACTCCAGCTATCCGTTGTCGTGAGGGGAGTTCAACAAGTTCCCAGGGTCCTTGGTTGGTGAGGCTGATGTATCATGTATCAAGCGCTTCTTTTTAGCTTTTGGCATGAGGTCCTGAAAGGGATCTATTGATCTTGGAAGGTTCAGGAGATAAATCTTTTGCTTGTGAGGGTGGCGAGTGTGTTGGTAAGGAAGCAGATGTGGAATGTGTCTTCTTCCTAATGGATAGTGCTTCCTTGATAATGCTAATGGTGTTGTGTTGATATTTTCAAGTTACTTTGCAAGAGGTTCTTCAAGTACCTAATATCCACATTTTTCTTGTTGGTGGACAACTCCCTGGGCCTCCCCTTATTGCTTCCATCATTGACCTCCTTAACTAGAGGATTCTCATGTTGCTGCTTTTCATGATCTTTCTTGCTGAGTATGAGGAGATGGTTGTCACCGTTCATCACAAAGGTTTTTGCTGCCTCCACTGTCTTACCATGTGGTCGCTACGATTTTATCTTTGCCATTATTTCCTTCTCCATCTCTACCAAGAAAAGTTGTTTGTGCAGAGCTGTTGTCTATGACGTCCCTGCTTTTTCTTCTTTCCATCTCTTGGAAGTAAGATTTTCATAGAAGACACCATTGCGCCTGCTAACATAGTGATGTGTTGTTCCAATTTATGCCATTTTTATTGTAGAATGTGGTACAGAGCCATGTAGCCAAACATTTAGTGGCTAAAAATTTTACGCTTCTTGTTCTGCCATGATTTGCTTGGAGTTGTTGTTTTTGGATGGCTAGCTGTAGGTAGCTGACCACCAATATTATTGGATCTACACACTAACAAGCAACATGTTGCTTGTTAGTGTGCAGCTGGCCACTAAGATTTTTGGAGTTGTGGTGTGAGTAGCATGGCCTTGAACATCTCCTTTAGGGTACGATTATAACTTTTGGCTATTCAATTCTGCTATGAATTGAGGGGTGTATTTTTAACTGTTTGATTCCGTGCTGTTTGACTAAAGCGACAAAGGCATTATTGGTAAACTTGCAATCATTGTTTGAACATAGAATGTATAAATTTTTCATGACTTCTCATTCAAATTGTTAGCTACTGAGCTAACCACCTCTGGCAGAGAAGCCGAGCTGAGATGGCCTTCCTCTAATCTTTTTTTATTTCTCTTTTATAGAACGTTTAGAAGAAGACAGCCATGTAGTTAAAAGAGACGAATGATCTCTGTTGCATGTATACATGTTATTTCCTATGCTGGTTGGCCATTGTTGGCTATGTTCGGCTACGGTTGGCTATGGTTGGCTACGTTTGGCTGTGTTCGGTTATGGTCGGCTATGGTTGGCCATGGTTGGCCATGGTTGGCCATGGTTGGCTATGGTTGGCAATGGTTGGCCATGTTTGGCCATGGTTGGCTATGGTTGGCCATGGTTGACTATGATTGGCTATGGTTGGCTGTGGTTGGCTTTGGTTGGCTATGATTGGCTATGGTTGGTTGTTGCAGGAACAAGCATGGGCATGTGGTGCACATCAAGCAGAATTAGCAGTAGGGCGAATAGGTGGTACATTCTGATTGTCATATTCATTATAGTGTTTGAGAATGCCTTCATGGGAATCAAGCCATACGAGTTCCACATGCGTGCGTTGGGTGCGTTGCGTTTGTAGTTTTCTCAGCTGCACATGTGCCCGTGTAAATTGTATAATAAAATTATAGTTTCTGTGATGTGATGTATGTGTGTGTGTGTGTGTGTGTGTGTGTGTGTGTGTGTGTGTGTGTGTGTGTGTGTGTGTGTGTGTGTGTGTGTGTGTGTGTGTGTGTGTGTGTGTGTGTGTGTGTGTGTGTGTGTGTG
>SZWC01026057.1:20984-31737 GCA_023375785.1 Penium margaritaceum
AAATATACAAGACCGCTTAAAGTAAATTTCTAACCATTTGTGTGTTTGAGTTTGACAACGTGTCTTGTTTTTCAATAAGGATGTCCAATGCAGCCATTGTTTTCCTGGGAAAGTTCAAAATGGAGGGATGTTCAGTACAGCTATGCCTCGTCTAATGGATAATTCCCAAGGACATTTTCGTAATCAACACTCATCAAATCATTCAATGCCATCATACACAAGTGTAGATCTCGATACAAAACCCACACACCCAGTAGTACATCTCCACATGCACCCCCCACAGACACTTCCCAACCCCACCCCTCCTCCTCCTCCCTCACCTAAGCAATCTCAAACACATCACTCAAACCAATATACACAAGTACAGCCTTTTTTAAATATGAAGTGCAGGGAGAATGTCTCAAAATAGCGTTGGTGTGTCATAGGCAAAAGCGCATGAGCAAGCGCAGTGATAGTAGTGGATTGAGAACCAAAACCAATGTATTGGGTTCCAGTAGCAGTGGAGCCTGAGGGTGAGGAGTCAATATGCTAGGTATAGGAAGAGCCAGTGGTCACCGAGGTGCCAACAGTAGTAGCAGCAGTCACACCAGGAACACACTAAGCAAGACATGTCATCACAAGTTCAGCAACGACCTCGGCTAGGTTGGCCTTTGGCGCATCAGCATCCAGCTAATGGCTCTCGACAGTCTCAGAAGCCAAGCGAGTCTGCCGCAACTGTTCTTGGAGCTGTACGATAACAAATTCATGATCAGGCATCCTAGAAGATCACAAGAGAAGAGGACAAGGAGTGTAGCAAGGAAAAAACTCCGGCAGTATTTCCTTTGCCCCAGTGGGCGTGAAATGAGTCCAGAGTGCTGGTGTGGTAAAGCCAGGGTCTGAAACGGGGACAACTGACAGGAAGTCACTGCACCAAGCAAGAAGCCATCAAAAAAGGATGGAGAGGAAATAAAGTACATTTTTAACCATGCGGGGAACATGGGAGCAAGATAAAAAAGCGCTGGTAGCACGGAAACTGGACAGGCTGCAAGAACAAAACTTCCCGATAGTAGATTTTTCACCAGTTCTTTGTGTTAAGAAACACAAAGAACTGGTGAGTGCAGTCATGAAGACAGCTCATGCTGCTGCACAAGTCACGGCAAGGGTGTAGACTCAAGCAGCAGTGGGAAAGGTTGAGGCCGAGTGGAAGACGAAGGAGGAGAGAGCTGTAGTCCTGACGGACTTGTGAACATACAAGGCCGATGTGGTAGCTGACCTGGTACAAAACATTGATTGCACCTGCTGCTGTTGAGAGATGACTGGCTATGTTGTTGGTGGCTCCCACTAGGGGGCTGTAGGTGGAGGAATTCTGGGCAAGGTTGTCTTCTACACGACCACCAACAGTAGGAGGATGCGAATGGGAGATGCGTGCGGTCGTAACAAAGGTGATGAAAGCAGCAGCAGTAGTAACGTCAAGGAAGATACCACATAGACTAACAAAATCTACTCTGGTGTGGCCCTCACACATAAGTGGGTCAGCCGGTGCCATGCCCGCAGAGGCAGCAGACTGCAGCTACTGCTGAAACTCTGGTGCCCACAGCTCTTGCTGCGGCTGCTGCTGCGGCTGTAATTGTGATTGTGGCTAGGACTGCTCCAGCGACTTCCGCAGTGATGACACTCCACCAATCGGAGGTACAGAGGAAGGGTTAGAGGATGTTTTTACCTACATTCTGTGCATTAGTGGTATCACAGGGATGTTGTCAAAACCAACGGTGGGAACATCACCGGCAGTGTACACTTGTTAGTTGAGCTCATGCTGTTAGCGCTCAAACTTGGGGGCGGCCTTGTCGGAGTCATACTCGCTTAGGATGTACAAGAATCGTTTGTACCTCTCCTCTTGTAGTTGATTGCATAGCAGCTCATTTTCATAGTGTGCCACGTCATTTGTGTTCACTAGCGCCTTCTCCTCATCTGAAGGTGAGCAGAATGGAGGTGACTGAGGAGCAGACGCCAGGGTGGCACAGGCAGCGACAATGCTGCAGTGATGGCTGGAAAGGCTGCTAGGGCTGCTGGTGCAGCTGCTGCGACTGGTTGCAATAGTTGTGGGTGGAGAGAAGCACCTGTTGCTGCTGAGCTGGAAGTGAGGCTAACGGATAGGATGTGAAACCAGATGGTGCGGCTGCTGTAGCGGTCGGAGGTAAGCGGCGCAGAAATCCAATGATAGAAGGGGTAGCAGCTAGGACTTAGACGTGAAGTCACTGCAAAGGGTGGAGCAGCGAGCAAAATTACAGCCGCAAGCACTTTAAGCAGGGATCAGATGTGCTGCTGCTGTGGAAGATGAAGCAGAAACACTTGAGATAGCAGGAAGAGCTTTCAAGACTGGTTCGTATGCCAATGCTGTTAGGGTGAAACCTCACTCAAGAGCAGCCAATGGGTTTGTCAACAATGCACCTTGTGTGGAGGTGCCAAAGAGATGGGGTTCAGGTCAAAGTTGAGGGAACGAAGATTCTCTCCTTTGCAAATGTGGAGCACAGGTGTGAGGTAGAGATTTAGGCCAAGAGAGCAAGTAATACAGCTAGATGACTGATGACCAAAATTTGGGAACTTGGCTTGTCGTGTTCATAGCCACGGGTTTCTGGTGATTGCGAGTGCGATGTGCAGGCTAGAAGCTCCCAGTGCGCACACATGGAAGTTGCAGAGGAAAGCTTAGATGAACGTTATCAGTTACATGTCCATTTTCCAGATGCGTGTGGCGGGGTTGGTCCACGGCCGGAAGGCGACTGCAAACCCCGTTCCCAGGAATATTGTTCCTCCACACCTGAGAGTGGTGGGAGGGGAATGTGAGTTTCTCCCTCACTGCTTTGATACCAGTAGTTAGTCAAGCACGGTAAGGGAGAGAGCACACGCACACGTGCATGCAAGAGAGAGAGAGAGAGAGAGAGAGAGAGAGAGAGAGAGAGAGAGAGAGAGAGAGAGAGAGAGAGAGAGAGAGAGAGAGAGAGAGAGAGATNCTCAATCGAAGCTCAACTAGAACAAGAAGAGGTGACGATTGGTTGGATTGAGCATGTCCTTTGCACGGTGAGGGAGCCCCACCTCGACCATGAGATTCGAGATGTGGTCACTGCCACCCATGGGGTCATGCAAAACCTCTTCGAAGTGCGGTTGCTGTCGGAGAAATCCGGCAGCATGACTCCACAAGGATTAGCACCCGGCAACTAACCATATTCTATCAAAAACCAACTAGAAATGCAAACATCAGTCCACATTCGCCTAATGTGTATCTCGGCAAGCTATCCAGTTGTGAGCGATGAGCCAAAAACCAGAATTCAGAGATTCATGAGAGTGATTGATCGGCCCATAGGCACAAGACCATGGCTCCGTGAATGGCTGAGACATCGACAGCGAAGCAGGGATAACGCCCATCGTACTTGAACATGTTGGTGCCTCTAGTGACCACTCAACATCTGATGCAGCCAAGTTGGTTTACTCTCTTGCAGATATTTGTGTGTAGGGCTCTATGATGCCCTCGACCTTCGACCTCCTTAGGGAGGTGTTGTGATGTGAGTCATCCCCGTATGTTTGTAGAGCTTGCTGTGACCACTCGGCCATGCCCATGCTTGTGCAAATCCCTGATGTGGACACAGCTGGTGCCAGAGCATCAAAGGATGGTGGCTCCACCCACCAGCAGTTACCAGACAGCTGCCACAACATCCCAGTTGCTTTCTTGGGTGCTCTGCACTTTATCTGTAGCCACTAGATTTTTCTCAGTGGACTGTCTCTTCAGCTCTGTTTTCATGTTTTGCATGACGTGTCCACCGATTGATAACGGACCTATGTATGTCACCAGTTTTAGCATCCGGAACAAGATTTTGCATCTCTTGGTTTAGAGGGTGTTGTGTTTGGATGAATGTGTGCAGAGTTATGGCCAAAACAGTGGTTTAGGGCCGGTTTTTTGACAAACTGATACTGTCATGTGCGTCACCCGTCGTGTGCCACGGTAGGCACTTATGTTTTGTGCTTGTCAGTTGTCATTCCTCTCTACTCTACTAAGCTATTGGATCTCATGAGTCTTTGCACGCCTCCTTAGCCTAACCCTTGTGCTCGCTTGTTAGTGCGCCGGTTGACTGGACAGTGTCACCGCGTCAGCAACAACAAGGCTAGAAAGCCTCCTAGCCGTGTCTCATGACGGCCAAAGTCTTTGAGGCTGACCTTTGACCCCAGGTTGACCTCGCAAAATTCCCCCACCCCTTGGCACTTGTTTTTTTTGCTTTTTTGTATGACTCTCCGGTCGAACCCACCAGCTGTGGGTTGGCATCAAGAAGTCCTTTTTTGTGTGTATAATGTGTCTATGAAAAACAAGGCTACGAGGGGGAAGAGAGTGCTCAATTTTATGTTTTTCTTATTGTTTTAAAACATTCCACCCTTTAATTCTTCAATAGTCACTTAATGCTTCAAGTTTCATTTAATTCTCATGCAAGCATGAATGGAATATGTGCATTAAAACTCCTAGAGTGATTTGCAATGTTCATAATCTGAAACACTTGCATACAGATTATCAGCTCAATCTGAGAAATTTCTGGTTTTTGTCGACCTTGGACATCGACCTAGTCGGCAGGTAGGTCCAGATCAACCTCGCGACCTCGACCTCGACCTCGACCTCGACAAGGGGAGGTCAACATAGGTAGGGTGACCAATAAAGATTGCCGATAGTATGAAATCTGAACTTTTTGCACCAAACCAACACATACCGCCTTCAATTCCCAATTCTAGGGGAACGGCGTACATTCAACCCATTCGAGAAACTTTGTTAAGAACTTGATGGATTTCAAGAATATGCTAGGTTCCTTTTATGAAAAGTAGGCACCATAGAGAAATAATGTTAACAGTATTCAATTTTTAACAAGGTTATCTTAATAAGGTTGTCAAAAAAACATTCTTTTTGTGTCCGAAAGATGGTCGAAGCTGTTAGATAACTTGAGAAGGTAAGCACCACTTGCCAGAGCAGATGGAAATATCACCCCCAACGTATGCGACAAGAAATCTAGTATTTGACACGCAAGAAACTATGAATTCAAGGGCAGGACTTCCTCTGTGCAATATGAAGGGGTGCCATGTACGTAATGGATAGAATATGCCCTTCCTTTTCACCCCTGACGGCCCGGTGTGTTCCAAAGTGATGGATGTCTTGCAGCTTATCATTTTCATGAGTTTCTCTATTCATCATTCCCGTCACGCAACTGGTTATGTAGTCAATAGCTTCCTCCTGTACCAAGAGGTCAGCTGGTGCACGCGTGAAAGTATACGGTTGCTTGCTACACACAACATTATTCACACGCCTACTAAAAACAACATTGACACACATCATCCTGATTGGCGTCATCGAGGAAGCAATGCTTGTGAAGACCAAGCTGTCAGAATCTGGCTAGCACAAGAGAGGAAATCNTTGTTGATGTTGTTATGTCAGTCTTGGTGACCTCTGGACTTGACGCCACTAACATACAGGCAGGCTGAGGTGGTCGACGGGTACTTTGATGGTCTCAGCTTCATCTTGCACATCCCTATGTGCACACATAAAAGTTCTCGGTGGCCAGTTCCTGAGGGCCACTTATTCAACAAGATCACTTCTACTCTTTTTCACCTTAGCGCTGTCTACAGAGCTTCTTTTCCTGCTTCCGTTTCTTCTTTCCATTTGTCATTTGGCCACCCAAGTGATCCGTATCATTGCCGGGATCTGTCCGGTCGCTGTTTGGTAGCTCGTAGATGTTTTCTTGGACATTTCCATGGGTCAGCTGTTGCTGACTGAGGATGGAGGGGATATCCTTCTCTCTCACTCATTGTTCAAACTAACTCTTCCCCTTTCAAGCATTTGTTCTCCATCCCTCCACCTTCTCAAGCACCGTCTGTACGGTTGCGTTCTATACAACGCACCCTCCCACACAGATTGTCGCTTACGGGGTTTCTCCATTCCCTCATGGTATTAGAGGAGTAGAGAGACTGCACTGCTTCACCCCAGTATACAGCACGCAACAACAACAGCAGCAGCGGCAAGGACTTCTTGGCCGGGCTGGGCTGGACAGGGGTGGGTTGGGTGGGGCGTAAAATTCCTGGAAACATGGAGGTCCTAAGCTTAGGGCTCATGGCACACAATTATCCGGCATGGTTGGAGCTGAAATGTGCAAACTTTTTCAGCAGCTTCCATCGTCGTAGCCGCCATCTTGGTGGCGACGTTTCGCAATTCTGAACCACCAAAGCAGCTGCAGCAACTACAATGGCTGCAGCCACAATAGCAATAGCTGCAGTTCTAACTCGGCCACTACAGAGAATGCTCCAGCAGTTGTAGCGGCCTTCATAGTAGCTACATTCATGAGCAACTACGATGGCCACCTCACCAATTGAAGCAGGAGTAGCAGCAGGGGAAACAGCGGCAGCTCACAGCGGCAGCGACAGCTCAGCCTCAACAAGAGAGGATGCATAATTTCCAAAGAGCAAGCAGCTATGGCTAGAGCAAAAGAATTCGTAATGACTCTCACTGTAGGAGCAACTGCAATAGCACCACCTGCTTGACCCCCATGCCATCGCACCAGCTTGCACCAGCATAGTGGCAGGAACATAACTTTTCATAGCATTTGCAGGTTGTAGAATTAGCATNCCAAAGAGCAAGCAGCTATGGCTAGAGCAAAAGAATTCGTAATGACTCTCACTGTAGGAGCAACTGCAATAGCACCACCTGCTTGACCCCCATGCCATCGCACCAGCTTGCACCAGCATAGTGGCAGGAACATAACTTTTCATAGCATTTGCAGGTTGTAGAATTAGCATATGCAGCTTGTAGCGTGCAGCAGCAGCAGTTGCAGCTGCAAGAGCAACAGCTGCTGTCCTCACCCCTTCCACCAGCACAACAGTAGAATTCACAGCTTGCTGTAGCAGAAATTGCAATTTGCAACAGCTCGGAAAAGTAGCAACCATAGCAGTGCGCTTGGCATTCGTACTAGCAAGAAGCAAGCAATAGCAGCCGCAGCTGCACCAGCTACACACACTGCGTCAATAGTAGCAGGAGCATACGCATCCGCAAGTAAGCTGCATCGTAGCTCCTTGCTGCTTCTCGCTGGCCAGTCACATTCATTTCATTCTCTTCAGGCTGCCGCGAAGTGAAACTATCAGCGGCTCGGTTGATGTTGGGGAGGACCACCGGCTCCAGACTTCTTGGGCTGTGAACGCGTAAGCCGAAGGGGTTAAAGAAGGTGCCCAAAGAATCAATAGCTTGTATGCCAGCTAGCATCTGACATGGACTACATTGACAACGGGATTATTTACACGAAAGGAACGCATGTACGAACAGTGGCTGTTCGACTACGTGCGCTTTGTCTCTTTTGAATTCGTGAAAATCTTGAAAATCCTGGTCCGCCAAGAGGCCGCGCAACGCGAGAATGCAAAAGCCACCATGCGCGTGAGATTGGTGCAGACCGGACATTTTTCCTGCGATGTGTACCCGGACTATATGTCCTCCATAACCATGCCGACCCATCATCAAACTCCACTGCGGTGTTTAGGGTGCTGCGATGGGCGACGTGTAGGGTTACACAGTGGAGGGCGTTAGGAGCCATCAATCTTCACGTCTAGCAGCAGGACGACGGGAATGGAGTGTAGAGCCGCGTGAAGGCACTGCGTGGCAGAGAGCGACGTGCGGGAGCAATGATGGAAGGCAACGTGGAGACAGCCGCGGGTGCAGGTACAAGACGATGGAAGAAAGGGCCGCCGGCGGCCGCCATGGCCCTGTTTCCAGTGGACAACGGAATGCCTGGACGTGGAGAAGAGGGCTCGGGCATCCCGTAGGCAGAGGGGGTGGACGCCGTCTCCATACTTGGGAGGTTGGTAGTGAGCACAAAGTCGACAGTGGGGCGGCTGATCGGAGGAAGAGACTGATGACATGTTGGAGTGGACTGCCATGCATTTAGAGTGACTGCGGGCTGCACACCACCGGGGCCCTGAATGTGTGCGACGTGAGTGCGAAGATGGTGCTAGTGTTTGGCACGTGCTGGGCAATCTCACGGTAGCGAGTGGGTCGCGTTGCAAGCGGGAATAGTTTTCTGACTGACAACTATTCCCGCTTCCGTTCAGTTTCCACCACCCCCTTGGTGTTGGTCATTATGTCCTATGTCTCACTGACGATTATTCCCGCTTCCGTTCAATTCTACTCTCCATGTAAAGAGTGATGTCAGTCCCATGACCGAGTCCTGGCTTGTTGAGGCAGCACGTGCCTACCAGCACAAGCCGCAGGTGTTTTGTTCCAATTGTGGTGGTGAGTTCATTGGACCCAACCTGTGTTTTCTTACATCGGTCGGTGTCCGGTTTTAGTCGTCCGCCCCCTTTACCCCTCAGTAAAATGGTGTTTTTGAATGTAGGAATCGTACTTTAGCAGATGGGGTTTGCACCATGCTAGTCGAGTCAGGCTTGTCTCAAGATTTCGCTTATGAGGCCATGAAGTACATGACGGGTATGGAACCGGGTTCCTCATGGACCCCTTCCATACCACGTCACTCTGTACGAATCATGGTACCGCCGTCGTGCTGACTTGTGCCTTGTGTGGGTTTGTGGGGTACATTGCCTGTGTCTGGCTCCCTTAGGACCAGCACGATGGGAAGCTCTCCCCTCACGTGCATTCATGCCTGTTCCTCTGTGTCTCACCACAGTCCAAGGCATGGCGTTTCTATGATCCAGGGAGTCGTATCATTGAGTCACGTGAGGCTCTTTTCTTTGAGAGTAAGTTCAGTAGCACTTGTCCATCACGTCTCCTCTCTTGGCACAATTTTGCATGTTGCCAGAAGCTTTTGGGCCGGTTGGCCCTTGGGCACCTCTCCATACTCTCTTGTGCCTCACGTGTCGCCTGTACCCCAACCTGCGTCCATCTTGATACCCACGTCTGTGTTGTTCCATGTGTCATTGCCCACATTGTTGGCGTCTGCATTGTCTCCTGCCTCCCTGCCTATGTCCGCATCAACCTCTTCATACTCATCTACCCCTGCATCACTGTCCATGTCATCACCTGATGCTCCCTCTTCTTCATGGTCAACATCATCTCGTACATCATGACCTGCATCATCAACTGCATCATTGTCGACGACATCTAGCACCTCTCCACTTCACCCTGATCCCTTACTAGTTCCTTCTGCAACAAACCCTGTAGCTCCTCCAATCTCGTCCGTCCGTGCCCCGTACAGTCAGGCTCCTGATGGTCGCCGGCGTCCCTTCCAGTCTTCATCTCACTCTGTCCCCTCTACCAGTCGTTCTGTGTCAGCTGGTCCATCTGGCCCGGCCTCAGCCCCTACCACTGACCAGCCAGCTCCTGCCACCGGACTGGATGCGCTTTGTTGGGCCGCGGCTTTCGTACAACTCAACTCAGCTGTCGGCTATTCCATGATCACGGACAAATTTTTCCATGTTGTCGCAGTCGACGAGTCTGGTCCTTCCATGTCTCAAGCCTCCGATGCCACTGCACTCACTATGCGTGGCAGCACGACTCTACCGCCTGATCCGGACACCGTCCGCCAGGCTCGCTTTGTCCCACATTCGGCTCTCTGGTAGCAAACTCTGCGTGAGGAGCTCGGTTCAATCACAGAGCATGGCGTTTACTACTTGGTGGACCTCCCACCTGGTAGCAAAGCTATTGCTGCCCGTTGGATTTTCTGGCCCAAGCGTAAACCCAATGGCATGGCTGAGCGCCATAAGGCTCATCTCACTGCCAAGGGCTTTCCCCAACTCACTGCCAAGTGCTTATTGACCACTCCGATGTCACTTTTCCCTCTGTGGGGAAGTACAGTACTGCCAAGGCATTACTGAGTTAGGTGACCCAGAATGATTGGGAACTACAGGAAATGGATGTCAATAACGCATTCTTGCACGGTCGCCTCGATGAGGAGATCTACCACGTTCATTTACTTGCCTTTGACAATGGTACTGGTCGCGTTCAGCGCCTTCGTAAGACATTGTAGCGGTGAAAGTTGTCTCCCCACTACTGGATCATCAAGATTTTTGCCACCCTTGAGCGCGGCGACTGCCGTCGCAGTCAAGTTGACCCTGCTCTTTTTATGAGTGATCCTGCGGCACTGTTCGTTGCCATCTTGGTCTATGTGGACCATCTCCTCATTGCCTTGCCGGATTAACAGGCTGTCTAGGATGTGAAGGACCTCCTCTAGTTTGCGGACAAGATGAAGGATCTCGGCCCTGCTTGCGTCTTATTGGGCATGGAGATTGAACATGACCGTCCGCTTTGCATGCTCATCGTGCATCAGGCCGGGTAAGTTTGCACTCTTGGGAAGCGGTTCGCCGACCTCCTGGCTGCTGTTCCCCATGTATCAATTGTCAATGTACCGGATAGCAACGGTCTAGAAAACGGGTCCCGACATGGGAGGCCGCCAACCGCTCTTGGTATTGCAACCAAGATAACATATCACCCTCGAACGAGGGATCCACACTTTAGGTTCATTTGGTTTGCAACCTCACGAAGTCCGCATGTTGGTCTTTAGTGTCTACCTTTGGTTGGACACTCTGTGAGGAGTCTCAAAGGCAAGAATTGTAAATGGATGCATGCAAGGTACAGGCTTTTACACTTATAGAGCTTTGCTAAAGCTTCTGCTTGTAGTAGCTCCACTGGAGCCAACCTCAACCTACAGTCCTACTTGGCTCGTCCTTAGACCGCCAAGTGTCATCCTCAAGGCAGGCTCTAGTAAGCTTCCTAGAAGCTTCCTGTTCCAGTTTTGGCCACAAAGAAAATTGCGGC
>SZWC01026059.1:14684-33357 GCA_023375785.1 Penium margaritaceum
AAGCTTTCCAGAACACCAAAGCATGCCAGATTTGGAGCTTCCTAGCAGATTCTATGGCTTCTAGAGTGCTCCTTGGTAGGCTGTCCTTTTCCCACCTAGGAAGGCATCCTTTCCCTCTTTTAGAAGCTTCTGCCCCTTCCTAGATTCCTCAGCTTGCTTCTAGTAGGAGGGAAGGTGTCCAGAAGACCAAGACACCTCTAGATGCCTTGTAGGACAAGTCACCCCTTCTAGAAGGTGTGCCACCTTCCAGGACCCTCACCTGGCCTTCTAGAAACTTAAAGAGGAACTCTAGAGGTTGAGCTAGCTTCCTGGCATCTATTTTCCACTTCCCTTGAGGCAGGGCATAACTTCATCTTGTGGGACTTGGACCCGGGCCCCTGCCTCTAGAGGTAGACACCATTAACCACTAAGGCACTAAGGCTTGTCTTTTTGGTGTTCCTTTTTGGAGTCACTCCTGCCATGGTGAGGAGCATCATTCCAACAGTCGACCACATTCTCCCGCGGCGTGGCGTAGAGGAGACCGGGCATCGCTCTCGCTACTTTCTGGACCTGGTGAGCAATGCAGGTCTGGTACTAGCTGTGGTAGTAAGGCCTGACGCCCATAGAATCGGCCCACACCTGAAATAAGGTCTCCCAACAATCGAAACCCCCGTCGCTATCATAATGGGGTGGAGGTGTCTCAAATTCCTTCGGTTGCCGCTCCGTCGGGAGGGCAACCTCAGGCTCAGGAGATGGCTGACGGGGTATAGGGAGCCCACCAGTGAGAGAAGCGCCACCAAAAGTCAACGCTTTTGAACGATGTGCCTGATCCCGATGGTGAGAAGGTGTCAGAGTGAGATGTTGCAACCCCAAATCTAGCTCACGGATGTGCTCCTCAAGCAGACGAATCTCGTGCTCGCTTGTATCATCCTCTATCTCCTTATCATCCTAGGTGTCAACCTCTCATAAGGGGTGCTAAGGCTGCGGCGCTGTGTAAGGTGTAGACTACTGAACGGATGGTACAGCTATAGTAGATCCTCCTGGTGGCTGCTGTGAGGGCCCCGAACGACCCCGCAATAACTCCACGATCTCCTACACCGCGTCGGACTGCCGCTACTACTGCCAACGCATCTCGTCTTGTGATCGACGAAGCTTGTCGATTGTGAGAGACTACGACCATGGACTCATAATGCCCGAAGATGAGGAAGAGGAGGGTCTCCTAGCCCTTTGCCCTTGTCACGCACTGGCGGCATCGTAGTGCTCAGTATTGGATCAAACGTCAAAATGCTCCGAACAAGGAACCGACAGCGTTTCTCGAGGCATTGAAACGTTGAGATGAATTGATGTTTTGACCTAAAACATACTGACGTCAGCACAACTGATGATGATGTTAGCGTTTTTCTTACCAGGCAAAAAACGCTGGCGTATTTTCAGCCAGAAAATACTTTTTTTGTTTAGTCACACAGACTCCGCGTGACCGATGGGGGTGACCGCGTTGCCCCGTGCTTGCTGTTGTGCAGGGGTTACGCATGCCAGCGTAGTGTTGTGCATGCCTGTGCAAATCTGTGCAGTTTTTGCGTAGTTGCGCAGCAGTGCTGCACAGCTACACTGCTCTGCAGCAGCAGTACTACGAAAGCCTGTTGCTGCTGTTGCAGCAGGTCTGCTGCTACAACAGTTGCCATAGCTGCTATTGTGCTGCTGTTGCCGCTACCGCTGCTGTAGTGCTGCGACTGCTACTGTTGTCACTACAGCAGCTACAATGCTGCTGTTGCATTGCTTCTGCTTCTGCTGCTGCTTCTGCGCTGCTGTTTTGGCTCGCGGGTGCTAATGACACCGCTGTTGCAAGCTACTGCCACCGCTGCGCGCTGCCAGTGCTCGCAGCCACCGCCGTTGCGAGCTGCTGCTGTGAGCTGCTTCTCCCTTTTCTTTTTGTAAAGGCTGGTAGCCAGACACGGCTGCTGATGCCATCCGGTGTCGCTATTGTTGCTCGAAGTGGCTACTAGAGCTTGTCACTGCCACAGCTCCACTTGCTACGGTGGTGGCGATTGCGTGGTGACGTCGCTGCACCTACCGTCAGCTTTGAAGGGTCCCAGGATACGGCGACGGCGGTAACTCTCACTGCTACTGCTGGTGCTACGTCTTGTTGGTTTTCGTGCATCTCTCATTGTACTCTGTTGTGACCTCCCGGCTTGTGTACATCGGCGTGCAGATGACTGACGGCGAGACTTGACGCCGCTGGAGTGTCGCTCGGTGGAGCCGACGCACGCTGAGATCCACTCACCCGTCGCTGGAGCCTCCTTCCTCTGGCGATGCGCTCAGCTCCATCGACAGGCCTCCTCGATGGTCGGGCTGCCGGCAGTCACTGCCACTGCGGATGCAGTCTGCTTGTACCTAGCACTGTGTCTGGCTGTGGCATTGCGTCTACAGCATCATGCGATGCCTAGGGTCCATGTCCTCTGTTGTATGGCCCTGTTTGGCATCGTTGACTGTCATAGGCACTGCCTGGGTTCGTGCAGCCACAACTTCTGGTAGCTGTTTTTCTAGCTGATTATGACAGCACGACTGCCTTTGCAGCGTCGGTATTATGGTATGGTCCAGTTTTCAAGCAAAGCGGACGACGCCCGGGTCTTGGGCTGTCGGGCGTCTAGCTGGGCTCACCGAGAAAACCGTGCCTGCCAGAAAATAGGTCTAGCACTATTTTCTGATTGGCTGGTTAGCTGAGTAACAACTTTTACACTAGTGGGGGGGGCCTAGAACTTGGAGGGGTTTGCCATTGTTGCTCATTCTTCATTGCTAATCAGTTATTTCCATTTTTCAGCTCCTTTCTCGCGCTAACACTGGCGCGCGCACTTCCGAGTAACAAACCCAGAGCTTCCAGACTTAGTCCGTAGAGCAGCAGACTGAGGGGGTAGCAGACTTAGGCAACGAGCGTGGAAGCCTGCACGCTTCATCAACAACGCATGCTGCCCCAACCTGCTGCCTAGGTTTCTAGCTTGGTATCAGAGCCAGAGCGTAGCAGCAGTAGCAGAAGACTAGTGTACTGAGAAATTGCTAGGAAGCTTCCTAACCTTGCTGCTGCTGATGTGGCGACACTGTCCAGTCAGCTGACGCACTAGCAAGCAAGCAGGTGCAAGAAACAGCAAGGACCAGGCTAGGGAGACGCGCAAAGTCTCATAAGCTTCAATAGCTTAGCAATGTAGAGAGGAATGACAACTGACAAGCACACAACATAAATACCTGCCGTGGCACACTGCGGGTGACGCACGTGGCAGTGTCAGTTTGTCCTAAAACCGGCTCAAAAACCACTGTTTTGGCCGTAACTCTGCGCACAGGCATCCAAACGCAACACCGTCTGAACCTAGAGATGCAGAATCTCAAGCCGAACACTACGACTGGTCACAACAGGACCGAGCACGACAAAGTCACTACGACAACAGGTCATGTGATGGGTGACCCCTGAGTCAATAATCCAGGTGCCACCCGGCTCACGACCAGTCGTCGACACTGAGCAACGGGCCACAGAACACTCTGCCTCTGCTGGACGCTCAGCAGAGGACCCGGGACAACGACGAACAACACGGATATGTGACTCGTCAAGCCAGTCGGTACTGTCAGGTCCATCCTCATCGCAAGCCATCACAGCTCCACCACAAGCATCATCACGAGCAACAGACGCAGTAAGACAAGCTGTATCGGGACCACTCGACTGTGATAACATACTCGCACCTCCCTGAGTACGAAGCGCTAGCAGCTGACGAAGCTCCGTGATCATGCGATCCCAAGGGTCCACATCACCGCTGTCGCCTAATGAAACGGATGCGTCTGCTGCACTCGTGGTCGCGGCGCGCCCAGTCCGTGTGTCACGAGAGGAAATCCGCTGCGTGTGCGCCGCCTGAAGGCCGCGCATGATCCGAGTCCAGTCAAGGGGCTGCTCACACTCCGTGTAGCGGTGAGAGCCTCCACAGTTGTAGCAGTGGACAGAACGTCCACTGCCACTACTCACCGGCTGCTGCTGCTGCTGCTGTCCCTTCCCACGTCGCTTCTTCCCCTTCTTCCCCTGTGCGGCTGCTGCAACACCCTGAGTGTGGCCGCTCGGTGTAGAGGAGGAGGAGGACGAAGCAGTGGAGGTGGGACTGGTGAGCAGGGACGGAGGCGTAGGAGGCGTCGCAGTCACTGCTGGAACAAGTGGACTTTGCTGATGGGCGATGGCAGCCTCATGAGCCAATGTGGCCTGGATGAAGTAGCGATGGGCCCAAGGAAGGAGCTGTACTGACTTTGACAACTCAGAGAGAGCCACACGATCGAAGGCCGTAAACAGCTTCACGTGGTCCAAATGCGCCCCCATCATGATGGTGTCGAGTGCCCACAGCTGCGTCCCGCCACCGGTCCCAAGGCGCGTGTAAAGGCGCATCGCGCGCCTCCAGTAGTCAGCTGCAAGCTCCGTGGGACCCTGACGGAGGGAGTGAAACTCACGTAGTCGGGCCGCCCTCGTGGCATGGGTCTCCGCAGCGAGAAGTGTCAGGGCCAGCTCCCACCCCTGACGTGGATCTGCTCCAGTCCCGGTCCCGGCCTCACCAAGAAAGGGTCTGAAGTCGACCACAGTCTCACGCGGCATGGCGTAGAGTAGACCCCGCATCGCTCTCGCTGTTGTGTGGACCTGGTGAGTGTCGCGGGTCTGGTACTGGCTGTAGTAGTAGGGCCAGACACCCTCAGAATCCGCTCACACCTGAAACAAGGTCTCCCAGCAATCAAAGCCCTCCTCACTATCGTAACGGGGTGGTGGTGTCTCAAAGTCCTTCGGTCGCCACTCCGTGGGAAGGGCGATCTCAGGCTCGGGAGATGGTGGACGAGGTATGGGGAGCCCACCAGTGAGAGAAACACCACCGAAGGTGAACGCTGCTGAACGACGCAGCTGATCCTGACGGCGAGAAGGTGGCAGAGTGGGAGGCTGTGATCCCAAACGTAACTCACGGATGCGCTCCTCAAGCACACGAATCTCGTGCTCGCGTGAGTCATCCTCAATCTCCTCCTCATCCCAGGAGTCCACCTGTGATGAGTGATGCTGAGGCCGCGGCGCTGTGTAGGGTGTAGACTGCTAAGCAGATGGTGCAGCTCCAGTAGATCCTCCAGGTGGCTGCTGTGAAGCCATCGAACGACCCCGCAGTAACTGTGTGATCTCCTGCAATGCGTTGGACTGCCTCTGCTGCTGCCGGCGCATCTCGTCCTGTGACCGACGAAGCTCGTCGATCATGCGTGACTGCGATCGCGGACTCATAGCACCCGAAGAGGAGGAAGAGGGGTCAACGAGTCCTTTGTCCTTGTCACGGACCGGCGCCATCGCAACGCTCAGTATGGGGCCGAACGCCAACAAAACTCCAAACGAGAAACTGACAGCGTTTCTCGAAGACTTGAAACGTCTGGAAAAATTGATGTTTTGACCCCAAAACTGCTGACGTCAGCAGAGTAGGTGATGACGTCAGCATTTTTTACGCTAGCGAAAAAAACGCTAGCGTTTTTTTCGCTAGCGTTTTTTACGCCAGCGGTTTTTTTTTTTTTTGGACGGTCACGCGAACCCCGCGTGACCGGTGGGGGTGACCTCGTCACCCCCTGCTCGCGGTTGCGCAGGGGCTGCGCAGGCCTGCGCAGTGCCACGCAGGCCTGTGCAGTGCTGCGCAGTTTCTGCGCAGCTGCGCAGCACTGCTGTGTAGCAGCAGTGCTGCGCAAGCTCACCGCTACGCAGATCTGCTACTGCTGCGCTGCAATAGCCGCTGCCGCTGCTGCAATGCTGCTGCTGCCGCTGTTGCTGCTTCGCTGCTGGTGCTGCTCGCGGCTGCTGATGCCGGCGCAGCTGCAAGCTGGTGCCGTTGCTGTGCGCTACCACTGCTCGCAGCCGCCACCGCAAGCTGCTGCTACTCCTTTTTTTTTTGCGAGCTGCAACTCCTTTTTTATTTTTTGTGTACGGGCTGGCAGCCAGACACGGCTGCTGCTGCCACCCGGTGCTGCTGCTGCCACCCGGTGCTGCTGCTGCTGGCCGGTGTGGCTGCTGGATCTTGTCACTGCCGCAGCTCCACTTGCTACAGTGGTGGCAATTGCGTGGTGACGTCGTTGCTGCCAACGTCGGCTGCAACGGGTCCCAGGATGTGGCGACGGCGGTGACTCTCAGTGCTGCTGCCTGTGCTGCGTCTCTGCGGCGCAGCTCAGCGAGAGGGGTCTCGCTGCTCTGATACCATGAGAAATTGCTAGGAAGCTTCCTAACCTTGCTGCTACTGATGTGGCGACACTGTCCAGTCAGCTGACGCACTAGCAAGCAAGCAGGTGCAAGAAACAGCAAGGATCAGGCTAGGGAGACGCGCAAAGTCTCATAAGCTTCAATAGCTTAGTAATGCAGAGAGGAATGACAATTGACAAGCACACAGCATAAATACCTGCCGCGGCACACGGCGGGTGACGCACGCGGCAGTGTCAGTTTGTCCTAAAACCGGCTCAAAAACCACTGTTTTGGCCGTAACTCTGCGCACAGGCATCTAAACGCAACACCGTCTGAACCTAGAGATGCAGAATCTTGAGCCGGACGCTACGACTGGTCACACGCACAAGTCCGGCATCGATCGGTGGACTTACAATACAAAACATGCAAATCAGGCTCGAGAGCCAGTCCACCAAGAAAACTTTAGCACCTGTAGAAAAACTGCAGAGCAACCCAGCAAGCACCCGGAACGTCGTGGCAATCGTCTGGCAGCCACTGGTGGCTGGATCCACCAACCGTCAGTGCTCCGGCGCCAGCTGGGCCCGCATCAGGGATCTGCACGAGCATGGACACGGCCGAGTGGTCACAGTAAGCTATACAAATGGACGGAAACATCTCACACCACAACACGTACAGGTGCCAGACAACGTCGTCGGACCCCCATATGCGCCAGTGCAGGGGAAATGCTGCCGGATTTTTTCCGGCAGCATTGACCCGCCTGGTGGTGGCGTCAGATTTTTTCCCACGGCCACTTGGCCAGGGGAAATGCTGCCGAATTTTTTTCGGCAGCACTGACCCCCACACGTGACGCGAGGAGGTGAGCGACAGGCCGCGTCCAACACCTATGGGGGACGACGCACACGGCAACGTCACCCAGGTGTAGTGACTTGCACCAGCACGCAGCAGCAGCAGCTTGCAGATGCAGCAGCCGCAGGCGGTGTCAGCGAGCAGTGGCAGCAGTAGCCAGCAGCAACTGCGTGCAGTAGTAGCCAAAAGCAGCTGCGTGCAGTAGCACCAGCAGGCAGAAGCAGCAGCTCGGAGAAGCCTGCAGCAGCAGCAGCCCGCAGCAGCAGCTCGCAGCAGCAGCAGCATCAACGTCAAGCAGTAGCTGTAGTAGCGTGCAGCAGCAACAGCCAGCCACAGCAGCTGCTGCAGCCAGCAGCTGCCAATAGCAATTGCTGCTGCTGCTCGCTGCCCGTAGTGAGCGAGCACCGGGCAGTAGCCCGCTGCTGCCAGCGAGCAGCAGCTCGCTGCCAGCGAGCTACAACTCGCTTCCCGCTGCCAGCAAGCAGCATCTTTCTGCCCGCTACCAGCAAGCAGCAGCTCGCTGCCCACTGCCAACGAGCAGCAGCTCGCTGCCAGCGAGTAGCAGCCCGCTGCTCCCAGCTGATAGTGGGCAGCTGCCCGCTGTGACAGGTGAGGAAGAGAAAGAAAAAAACAATCCCGCATCCCACCTGCCTTGCCACCCCTGCAGCAGCAGCTGCCTTAGCTGCTGCAGCAGCTCTAACAGCCATAGCAGCTTGTAGCAGCAGCAACTGCTGCTGCAACTACAGCCGAAGCAGCAACAGTAGCAGCAGGAGCAGCTATAGCAGTAGCAACAGCAGCAGCAACAGTAGTAGCAGCGGCAGCAACAACAATAGGAGCAGTAGTAGCAGCAGTAGTAGCAGCAGCAACAGCATCAGCAGCAGCAGTAGCAGCACCAAGTGCAGCAGCAGCAGCAAACTGCTGCAACAGCAGCAGCAGCGGCAGCAACAGCAGTTGCAGCGACAGCCCCAACAACCACCACTGCTGACTTCAGCATCCCGCTGCTCACACCACTGCTGATGTCATCAACTAAAAAAACAAAATAAAACCCAAAGAAAGGGGCAAGGGAAGGGGGAAGCAAGCCTGAGGGTGGGCAAAACGTCCACCACCCTCAGCAAGGTGCTACTACTGACGTCAACAATCCCAACAAGAAAAGAAAAGGAAAAAAAAACAAACAAAATGAAAGGCATCACACCATGGCTGGTAGCCCCACTGGGGAGGGGTCCTCCTCTGTTGGGAGGACCCCCACCCCCCCTTTCTTGCAGCGGCTGGAGCAGCAGCAGCAGCAACAGCAGCAGCAGCAGCAGCAACAGCAGCAGCAGCAGCAGCAACAGTAGCAACAAGAGCAGCAACAACAACAGTGGCAAGAGCAGCAGGAATAGCAGGAGAAGCAGGAGCAATAACAACAGCAGCAGCAGGAGCAGCAGCAACAACCGAAGCAGCAGTAGTAGCAGGAGGAGCAGCGGCGCCAGCAACCCTCTAACGTCGTTGGCGATAACCCTGACCTCCTCCCTGCTCTTCAGCAACAGCTCACCGCCCTGATGCAGCAGCTTGCAGCACTGCAACTGTTAGTTTCCCAGTTTGCCCCCAACGTGCCTTCATCCTTCCCCCCTCCAGGGCGTACCAGCCCAACTGTGTCTGCTGCCACGCAATACCTGGCACAACAGCAGACTCTGCGCCAGCAGCAGACAGTGACCTCCGTCCTTGGCCCCACTCTGGGTGCCGGCCGTAGGCAAAAGGACTTTGAGATGCCGCCGCCAGCTAAAAAAACAAAGTCAATCTAATAATGCAGTATTTCAATCGCATAAAAACACTTCCATCCATACAACCCCACATTATCTTACCATATGCATTGGCGCTCAAACCCCAACACATTCCATCAACCAACCTCTAGCCACACCAACACAACATTGTACACTTTTGTGCATCTTCCTACAGCCTTCCTAAGACAATGATTCCCTTTTACACACTTCTTCTACTGTATGAAAGTCATTTGAGTAACTCTACCTTAGAAAGCACCAATAGATGTAAATTTAAGTGACCTCATTGAAGAATGATTCTAAAATCTAATCTAGTCAAGAGGTATTGCAAGGATTGTTTGATTAAACGTGTTATCAAGGTTAAGAAAAGGCAAGCATCATTGTGGCTAACTTGAATCACTTCGTGTTTCAAACCAGTTAATATGAAGAAACAAATGACATCTTTGAAAACTAAACGTATCTCACTTATAATACCACAACACAATCATGCTTAACCTTGCAATACTTATGGACTAAAACGAACAATAAATCATGAATCAATTCTTTTGACATGTGTAAATGGTTAGTAACATTTACATAAAGGAGTATACAAAGTATGATAACATAAGAAAATGTGATTGTGAGCTTTTCAAGGGATTCAATGTCTTGGAGAAGACTTCTCCTTTGGTAGAACAAGCTTTAAAGCCCCTTAAAATTGTTTATAATCCATCAATAAAATTATAAAAATATCTTTATTATACATGATAATTCTTATTACAAGCTTCAAGGACATAAGGTCCTTATAAATTTCAATGATTTCTAAATGATTTTCTCATCACACTTCATTCTTGCATATACTGTCCAAGCTGCAATGGAACTCACTATTACTTAGTTTTGGTTGAAAAAATATAGCATAACCATAGAACATGACCATAGAACACATAAGCCTTGCTTGGCCTTGTATTCTTTTCAAGAAAACATTATAATACATATATTTTTATTCGATGTTCAGTTTGAAAAATGAAACTGTGTATAGAAGCAAGCCTGCTTCTATCATTGAAGTTGCTATGTATGCTTGGATTCACCTTAGGTTTAAGCCGTTGAGAGCCCTTTATTGGCTGCGCAACCTATTTCTACCAATTTCAATTCATTGGTAAACATAAGCCAAAAAACGAGACTGCAGTATTTTTTCAGTGGATAACAGCGATGAAGCATATACGTCATTTTGTAAACATGACATTAGCCACATGTTTGAAGAGAAAAACCATTATTTTCATCAGAAATGTTTAACCATATGAAAACAAAGTGAATGAGATTCCCATGTTTTACACTCAATGACGCCTCTTGAATGATATTGAAAAATAACCACATGTTTTTTGTCTTGTAAAAACAATTATACGCCCTTTGAAGGAAAAACGTAGATCAAAAGACCAATATTCCTTAAATTTTTCTCAAAAGTGAGCAAGACATTCATAGTACATGTTTAAAAAAATACGCAAAGTTTTGTGTGTACTGAATTGGGTATTTGGTATACGGACGCTAAGACGATGCGCAATGGAGAATGATCACCTAATATCATTTATAAGAAGGAATCCACGTTGGTGCATGTATGAAGGAAATCAATTGAAGGTAACATTTATTACCAATGTTTTTCAATTAACTTAAGAATATCCAAAATTTCCCAGACGTTTCCTCCAAAACAACTAGATTTCCGAGTACACGTTTTCTTTCTTTCCAAATGTTAGCCTTTTCTTCTAAATTACAGCCATGCCGTGTGGATTGTGCAAAGAAAAAAAACTGTGAGCAATATGTACACAACGCGATTTCTATGTTTGCTTAGATTCATAAGGTAATTGGATCATGTATTTCCATCACGGTGGATACAAGGATAGGTCTAGTCAAAAAGGAAAACACTGAATCAGAAAGAAAGAAACATTATACAGCATAAGGTACTTCAGTACCTCTCTATGGATGGATGTAAGGGGCATATTAAAGATTGATGTGTATCAATTCGTGCATACGCAAGAAATCACCATATCACTATATGCAAGAAAAAGTCATGAATGAAATGAAGTTTCTTTATTTTTTATTGACTCATGTTTGGAAAAACATGGATAACTCACGAATGGCACTCAAAAAACTTGTTCATCCCTGATTGATGTACCACGTCTACGTAGGTTATCTTTACATTATTTTTTAGGAAAAAACATTTATCATAAAACGTTTACAACCTAGAATCATACAATGTCTTCACTTTGGTTACATGACACCAAAGACTTCAATTATGTCATCCATCTCCTCTTATGACCGAAGAAACATTAGAACAATATGTCAACAAGGGCACGAGGAAACCCTCAAAAGTTAGAAAATGTACCTCATTCTTGTGTATGGAGACATCACATCTAATAAAAAATCTGTAATGTTATACATATCGCCGGCTTCAGGCCGGCGAGCACTTCCGGAGCTAGGAGCTGAGCTTCCGCATCTGGGCGCAGGGTGAGGGCCTGTGGGCATCCTTCACCCTGCCATATGACGCCACCCTGGCCGACCAGCTGTATGACGCTGGTCGTGCCGTCCTGGCTCTTGTCGCTGTCGCCCCTCCGGCTTCCCGCCTTGCCCTCGAGCCCTTCATAGGCAACTTCACCGCTGGCGCCAATCCAGACCCTGCAGCCGCGTGGCACGTTCTCACTCGTCCCCATCGCCTGTCCAGCGACGCTGAGACTAGCCGCTTGCTGCGGGAGTTGGACTTCCTGCACATGGGGGAGACCAAGACGGTCACCTCCTACTGGCACCGGGCATAGGACATCCTTCGTTGCCTCAGGAAACCTGCCCCACCCCCTTTGGCCATGCTCCTCACCATCAAGTGCGGCGCCACCGAAGCGTACTCGGACGTCTTTGTCCACTACCCTCACAACATTCTCTCCACCATGGCAGCCCAAGGCACCCTCCTGCCCTGGGCATACCAGCTCTTCCTCCGCATTGAGGAAGCTCGTCTGGAGTCCCGACTCTAGCGCACGGAGGCCGTCGCCTCCCCTTTCTTTGCCTCCGTCGCCGTCGCCTCCCTCGCCGCAGCTACCTCATCATCATCGGGGAAGAAGAAGCGTCGGACCAAAAAAGGCAAAGGTCAGCAGCAGGAGCAGCAACAACAGTCGTCGACCGAGTCCAGTGCTAGCAGCTCTGTCTGCCACAACTGTGGCCAGCCCGGGCATGGGTGGTACACGTGCCCTCTACCAACGGATGAGGCGCGCGTCATCGCCACCATGCGTTGCCAGCGCGAGCGCCGTCTTGCCTCTGCCACCGTGATTGTCGCCGACTTTGACTCCTCTACCTCATCCAGCAGCTCCACCACTCCAGTTGCTTCGCCGGTCACACCGACACCATCGCCGCAGCCGTTGGCGCCGGCGCACTCCTCCTTCTACCTGGGCTCCGGCACCATCACCCCGCACTCCGTCTACACTCCCAGGCTATCCTCTCGCGAGCGCCGGTTGGAGCAGTTCATCGCACTCTAGCTCGGCCTCCCTCGCCCTCCTCCTTAGGGAAGTGCGAGTTGCATCACTTCCTGTTCCCCTGTCCAGCCCTGCATGACTGAGACTGAGTTACGGTCATGCCCTGTTTCTTTGTCTATCTCGTTGTCTCTTGTGATCTCCGCTACCCCCTCCCAGGACGATGTTGCTTGGCTTGACGATTGGCAGTCTCGATTCGCACCTCCTTCCACCACGTCCGCGTCCCTTGCTTGCTGCCATGTGACCGTTAGTGATCTTGCGACCCCGGTCCAAGACCCCGCTGAGACCTGGATCATCGACTCCGGGGCCACGCATCGCATGACGGCCTATCGTGAGGCTTTAAGTATTCTCGGTCCTGTAGGCGATGTTTCCGGTGTCCGGACAGGCTCTGGCTAGGTGTTGCCTGTCCGTGGTGTTGGCGTCGTTCGTTTCCGTGGTCCCTCCGGTGATGTCTTTCTGACCGATGTCCTCTTCGTCCCTGGTCTCGAGCTCTGCCTCCTGTCCGTCACTGCCCTTGACCGTATGAGCATGGATGTTGTACACTCGCGTGGTGTTGGCAGTGTGTCGCTGCGTCCGTCTGGTCTTATCGTACTGCACACCACCGCCCGTGGTAACCTGTGGCATGTACCTCGTCTGTCTTCCTCTCCTTCCGTCTCCTCCCCGTCAGCCGCCACAGGCCATGTGTTTGTCACCAGCACGCTTTCTCCTCAGCACACTTACCTCCTGCACCGCCGCCTTTGCCACATCCACTCTACCGCCGTAGACAGCATGCTTTGCACCCAGCCGGCCAAGGGCCTTGACTCGAAGACTTTTCCCCTCCCATGCCCGACTGAGTGCATTGACTGCGCTCAGGGGAAGATGCACCGTTCCACGTATCCTTTGTCTTTCTCCCGCACGTCTGTCCCCCTCGCCCTTGTCCATTCGGACGTCAGGGGTCCTGTCCCTACCGAGTCCGTCCGCAAGCATGGTCGCTATGTCCTCACCCTCACTGACGACTATTCTCGCTACCGCTGGATCTTCTGCCTTTGGTAGAAGAGCGCTGTCGCCCCCTCCATCCATGACTGGCTTGTCCTTGTGGAGCGCGAGTGTGGCCACTCTCTCCGCCGCTTTTGCTCCAATCGCGACGGTGAGTACCTGGGTGAAGCCACGACCTTTCTCGCCTCCCGCGGCATTTGCCATGAAACGTCCGCGCCCTACACACCCGCCCAGAACGGTGTCTCCGAACGGTAGAACCGCACTATGGCCGACGCCATCCGCACCATGTGGGTTGAGTCTGGTCTCTCCAATGGCTTCTATTTTGAAGCCATGGCCTACATGACCTGGGTCTGGAACCGGATTCTCCATGGTCCCCTTCTCCGCTAGTCCACGCCGTACAAGCATTGGTGCGGTCAGCGAGCTGACCTTTGCCCGTCTTGCGTCTGGGGTTGCGTGGCCATCGTGTGGTTGCCCGTCCCGCAACAGGGCGGCAAGCTCGCCCCTCGCGGACGCCCCTGCACCTTCCTTGGTGTCTCTCGTCAGTCGAAGGCCTGGCGCTTCTGGGATCCCTCTCGGCACTGCATCGTTGAGTCCTGGGTTGCCCTTTTCTTCGAGGACCTGTTTCCTTGCGACCTCATTCACTCCGGCTCATCCGTGTCTATCCTGTCGCGTGGGGGAGTGGTGAGTAAGGCTGTAAACGGATCCTGGGCTCCGTGGTACCCTACCCGTGAATCCGGATCCAGATCCGGATTCGCGGTTCCGGATCCAAGATTGTGGACCCGGCTTGTGTTTGCGGATCCCGACCCGGATCCTACGGCAGAGGGAGGGGGGTTGGGGTAAAAAAACCGGACTAGACATCCGGCTCAAGTCATCCGCGTAGCACACTCATTTGCACATTCAAAATCGAACAACTGAACATGCGCGGCATACTTTGGACCGGCAAACTACTTCGTGACACGTCTGCGTGGCTGGCACATGCATCATGCATGTCAACCGCGTGAAACCTGTCAAGTTGCCAGCGTGGAGATGGCGACTTGACAGTTCATTGGTCTCATATCTTCTTGTGTGTCGACTGACCAACCGCATGTAGCCCCATAATATCATCAGCACCATGGATGGCCGGATATGGTTTTGGCAAAGGCATCCGTCGATGGACATCGTCGTTGTACTGCCACNAACTGAACATGCGCGACATATTTTGGACCGGCAAACTACTTCGTGACACGTCTGCGTGGCTGGCACATGCATCATGCATGTCAACCGCGTGAAACCTGTCAAGTTGCCAGCGTGGAGATGGCGACTTGACAGTTCATTGGTCTCATATCTTCTTGTGTGTCGACTGACCAACCACATGTAGCCCCATAATATCATCAGCACCATGGATGGCCGGATATGGTTTTGGCAAAGGCATCCGTCGATGGACATCGTCGTTGTACTGCCACGCTGTTTAGAAACACAAAACGTTGTACATGACTCCCAAGATCCAGATCCAGGATCCGTGAAGGTAAGGATCCGTTGTACATGACTCCGAAGATCCGTATCCAGGATCCGTGAATCCAAGGATCCGTTACCCCGGATCCGGATCCAGTGCAGGACCCGTCGCACGGATCCGGATCCTTCTGATTATCCGCAGATAGGAACCGTGTGCAGCCTTAGTGGTGAGTCTGTCCTCCGTCCTTCCGCTTCCGGATGACACGTCGCTCGGTCCCTACAGGCCCGCACACCCAGTCGCGTCTGCTGGTCTCTGCGGGCCGGCACCCCCAGTCGCGTCCGCTGGTCCCTCCGGGCCGGCACCTCCAGTCGTGTCCGCTGGTCCCTCCGGGCCGGCACCCCCAGTCGCGTCCGCTGGTCCCTCCGGGCTGGCACCCCCACTCGCGTCCGCTGGTTCCTCCGGGCCGGCACCTCCAGTCGCGTCCGCTGGTCCCCCGGGCCGGCACCCCTAGTCGCGTCCGCTGGTCCCTCCAGGCCGGCACCCCCGGTCGCGTCCGCTAGTCCCTCCGGGCCGACACCTCCAGTGGCGTCCGTTGGTCCCTCTGGGCCGGCACCCCCAGTCGCGTCCGCTGGTCCCTCCAGGCCGGCACCCCCAGTCGCGTCCAGTAGTCCTTCCGGGCCGACACCTTCAAACGCATCCGCTGGTCCCTCCGGGCCGGCACCCCCAGTCGCGTCCGCTGGTCCCTCCAGGTAAGCAGCCTCAGTCGCACCCGCTCGTCCCTCCGGACCGGCAACCCCAGTCGCATCCGCTGGTCCCTCCAGGCGGGCACCCCTAGCCGCATCCGCTGGTCCCTCTGGGCCAGCAGACCCAGTCGCGTCCGCTGGTCCCTCCGGGCCAGCAACCCTGTCTGCCTCCATCAGCCCGACGGACTCAGTGCCGTCACCTGCATTGCCACGCTACACGCGGGGCCCAGGCGGCAGCCTCCGACCCAGACCGTCGGTGATCGCGCAGACCGTCATTCCACGCTCTGTGGCGCCTTCACCCCCCGTGGCTCCACGTGTCTCCTCCGCTCCCACGGTCGTGACTGGGGGACCCTGGCACAAAGGCCCTCGGCCTGACCACCTCGGCCATCATTGCAGACCTCCATCCGGGCTCCGCACTAGGCTACGCCATGCTTTATAATGAGCATCGGTGCGCTGTTGTGGCTGCACTCGCGCGCATCCCACCTGGGGCACGAGGTGCACACGCCCTCCCAGTCCGCTCCACAGCACGCTCGGAGGACCCAGACACCCTACGCGAGGCACGAGCCTCTCCTGAGGTTGCACACTAGGACGCTGCCTGCGCTCGCAGCTATCCGACAACACCATGTGTATGACCTTGTTGACCTTCCCCAAGGACGGAAGGCAATCGGCGCCATGTGGGTCTTTCGACGCAAGTGGAAGCCCGACGGGTCCTTGGACAAGTACAAGGTCTACCTTACAGCCAAGGGGTTTGTCCAGATTTCGGGGGTCGATTACGACCAGATCTTTGTCCCAGTTGGCCGGTTCTCCACTAGCCGGGCACTCTTCAGTGTGGTCGCCCAGCATGGGTGGGAGCTGCACCAGATGGATGTGAGGAACGCTTTTCTCCATGGTTCACTACAGAGTGAGGAGCTCTACATGGTACAGCCCCCAGGCTTCGACGATGGCACTGGGGGAATCTGACGACTGCGCAAGGCCCTGTATGGCCTGAAGTAGTCGCCTCGGTGCCGGAACCAAGAGATCAACAACACGCTCCTTCGCTGCGGGCTCCAGCGCAGCATCGCTGACCCCGCACTGTTTGACAGTCCGCGAGGCCAGACTTTTGCCGCTGTTCTCGTGTACGTCGACGATCTGCTCATTGCGTCACCAGACACAACTGCCATCGAGCGTGTCAAGGATTTGCTGCACGCCGCCTACTAGATGAAGGACCTTGGGTCTGCCAGGGTCTTCATGGGCATGGAACTTGAGCATGATCGCTCCCAGGACGTCCTACACATCCACCAGGCTTCCTATGTGTAGACGTTGTCCACCCGCTTTGCGGAGGACCTGCCACTCATGCCGAGCGCATCCTCACCCATGTCACCCGATGGCCAGGCAAAGCTGAAGAGTCCCGACCCAACCGTTGTGGGGGAGGCAGTTGACGTGACCACATACCTGCGAGTCATCGGGTCACTGATGTTCTTGGCGACGACGACGCGCCCAGATATCGCGTTCGCCGTCAGCCTCCTGGCCCAGTTCTCTCACGAGCCACGTCACCTTTACCACGAGGCCGCGATCCGAGTAATGTGCTATGTTGTCTCGACTCCTCGGCAAGGTCTCATGTTCCGCCGTCACCCATCTGTTGTCGCAGTGGGCTACACCGATAGTGACTGGGCCGGCAGTCCGGACGGCAAGAGTCTCACAGGCTGGATCTTTCTGATTGGCAACACTGCTGTGTCCTGGCGCAGTGGCAAGTAGAGATGCATTGCACACAGCACTGCTGAGGCTGAGTACGTTGCTCTTGGCTCAGGCGCATGTGAGAGTGTGTGGTTGCATCGTCTGTTGTCCAAGCTGCGCCAGTCCGTCGCATCCATCATGTTGCACTGTGACAATGAGAGTGCCATGGCCATCGCCGACAATGACGGCGTGCATCACACACTCACAAAGCACATCAATGTTGAGTATCACTATGTGCGTTCATTGTTGCATGATGGCAGAGTCAGCATCATGTGGGTTGAGACAACACGGCAGTTGGCTGACTTCTTGACCAAGGCACTGAAGCGCGACTCATTCAAGAAGGCTGTGAATTCAGTCGGCATGCGTCCGTGAGTGACTCTCTCTACCCTTGGTTGCGTCTCAGCTTGGCCTGGGGGAGTCTAGTCGTTGACTGTGTCTCTGCCTGCACATGTGCACTACGCCTGTGAGTCATGGGGGAGTGTTGGTTTTCGTGCATCTCTCACTGTACTTTGTTGTGACCTCCCGGCTTGTGTACATCGGCGTGCAGATGACTGACGGCGAGACTTGACGCTGCTGGAGTGTCGCTCGGTGGAGCCGACGCACGCTGAGACCCACTCACCCGTCGCTAGAGCCTCCTCCCTCTGGCGATGCGCTCAGCTCCATAGGCAAGCCTCCTTGGTGGTCGGGCCGCCGGCAGTCACTGCCACTGCGGATGCAGTCTGCATGCACCTAGCACTGTGTCTGGTTGTGGCATTGCGTCTGCAGCATCATGCGATGCCTAGGGTCCATGTCCTCTGTTGTATGGCCCTGTTTGGCATCGTTGACTGTCATAGGCACTGCCTGGGTTTCTAGCTCGTCTCCGCAGCGCAGCTCAGTGATAGGGGTCTCGCTGCTCTGAATACCAAGAGAAATTGCTAGGAAGCTTCCTAACCTTGCTGAGGTGGTGACATTGTCCAGTGAGCTGGCGTACAAGCAATCAAGGAGGTGCAAGAAACAGCAAGGGTTGGGCTAGGGAGACGCGCAAAGTCTCATAAGCTCCAATAGTTTAGTGATGCAGAGATAAATGATAACTAACAAGTACACAGCATGAATACCTACCGCGGTGTACGGTAGATGACGCATGCAGTAATGTCAGTTTGTCCTAATATTGGCCCAAAACCATTGTTTTGGCCGTAACTAAGCGCACAATTATCCAAACGCAACACCGTCTAAATCTTGAGATGCAAAATCTCAACCGAGATGCTACGACTGGTCACATGCACAGGTCCAGCATTGATTAGTGGACACACAATGGAAAACATGAAAATCGGGCTCAGAAGCCAGTCCACCGAGAAAACTCTAGCGACTACAGAAAAACTGCAGAGCATCCCAGCAAGCACCCGAGACGTCATGGCAGTTGTATGGCAGCTATTGGTGGGTGGAGCCACCACCCGTCGGTCCTCCGGTGCCAGTTGGGTCCGCATCAGGGATCTACACAACCATGGACACGGCTGAGTGGTCACAGTAAGCTGTACAAACAGACGGGGACGACACACATC